>JAPDSC010025153.1:0-12487 GCA_026290005.1 Latrodectus geometricus
AAAAATACAAAATTGGTTCCTCTCATTCCAAAAAAAAAAAAATAAATAAATAAATAAATAAATAAAAATTAAAAGGTTAAAAAATTGCGTATTACATACTTCAAATCTATATACGTATTATAAAGTTAAACTATTTTTTGTAAAAGAGTTTTTTTTCAGTATAGAATTAGATCACACAAAAAAGTTGTCAGAATATTGAAATTAAAAAATAATGATATAAAAACAAAATTTTGAAAATAAATCTAGGTTAAATTATGATTTATTTTACAAAATACAAAGGTAAAACGTGTAAATTTGCAAAACATTTATTAAAAGTGAAGTTTTGTGGAATTAAATTCGAACATTTCACTATAAATATCTTGAATGTACTTCGGTCAGAACTACTATCAGTGTCGGAAATTTTGTCAGGAATATAGGCTATATCACTCGCGAAACGCTTCCTTTCAGACAACTTTGAAAAGCACGCGTAAACATCTGCAAAAATCTCTTATATACAGGGTGCTTCAAAAAAAATGTATACACACTTTGAACTTCCATAGAAAATTTATTTACCGTTCTACAAAGTTAAATTTCAGGAAAATAGAAAGCTGAAAGTCCAATGTAAATGAAACATAAATAACAAATGTTAATACTGTTCAAATTGGTGACCTGCAGCATCAATAGATGTTCGAGGCCGACCTGAATGACCTTTATGCACATCACACACTGTTCCATGAACTTCTAATTTGTCTCGTATGCGTGTAATTGTTAATCTTGAAGGTGGTTCTGTATCATACTCCCTTCTCCACTGTCTTTGAACTTCATTTACATTCTCAAACTTCCAGTACCACTTAATAACCTGCTTACGTTCTTCAAAACTCAAACGTACGTCCCCCATGTTGATATTACAAATTCCAACTGATAATATAACATAGAGGGACGATTATGCTGGCACCTGGCGAAGAAATATAACATTAGCCTTGTAGAGCGGGAAAACTACAATAGTTTAAAGTGTGTATACATTTTTTTGAAGCACCCTGTATTTCACAGAAACGTGGACCACTAATGCTAGCCCATATTTAAATAAACCTCACAGAAAAGCCAAAATGAAACCATGAACGGGGAAAAGCGGGTTGCACATTTAAATAGATGGCAAATATGTCTCCACGCGAAAATCGGGAGTTGCGCAAGAGTTACCCATCAGTATAACTTAAGAAATCTGGACATATGATAGTATGAAAAATATCACACATTTATATATGCGTCTTTTAAATATCCATCACAATTTAGGTCCTTCAAAAATATCATCACCGCATAGATTTCTTGAAAAGATCGACCATTGATTCCCTCTCTAAATGAACATAAATGAAATAAGTATGGAAACTGTACGATGATACTGTGAAAGTGTATAAAAATCAAAAGAAAGGTTTCTTGTCACAATTCATTAACATTTTAGACTCCATAAAAACTAATTTTTATTTTAATCTCCCACCATCCTGAAAGCAGAATCATTCAAATTGAAGAATATATTTTTTTTTTTAAAAATGTGTCAATTTAAAATAAAATGACTTCTAAGAAGAAACTAAATAAAATTTCATTCTAAGAGAGCGAGAGAATAACTTCATCAAAATCAGAGATCAAAGAATTTCTGAATTTTTATTTCAATAATAAAATGCTCAGAATAAAAATATAGAATGAACATTATTGATCATGAGTTTTTCTGCAGTATTAGAAAAAGTAAAATTTCAAATTCGAAAAATTATTTGAATGAATATTTCAAAGATGTACATTTATATATTTGTGATTTTATGTAGGCGAGATTGATATATTTTTAAAAAAAATAAATGTATTGCAATTTTAAAAAGATTTAATATATCTTACATGAAAAGAAACTTATATAATCTAAATATATAAATTTTTCCATTTATATTATTTTTACGAATTTTAAATATATACATACTATATATTTTCTTCTCTATATTAATTTTTGTAATATTCTAAGTCTTATTTAAATGGAATATATTTTAGGAATACAGCAGATTCTAATACATATTAAAATATTCATGATTTGTTTTCATTGAGAAATAAAAAATAATCTACTTTTCTAAGTATTGAAGCTTTATTATTACTCTTACATCAAACAACACTGTTCTAAAAATCTTTTAACTGTAAAGGAGAAAATAAATCTATTAGAAACGATTTACGAAATGCCGGTTAATGGTAAAGGAATCGATACACATTTTATGGTCAATATTTTTTTTTTATAATACTTTTCAACAGAAAGTTGCTTTAAACAGGATGTGAAATAAAGAATAAAATTAAATTTTAAAATAATGCCCTTAATATTATTTACCATAGAATCATATAGATTTATGTAATATATATTTTGATTCTTTTATTATACGCCATAAATTAGTTTTAGATGCATGTTTGTCGACAATGTTAATTTAATTTTGACCTACAATTTAAAAAAAAATAACAATATTAACCACGATATTATATTATTTTCTTCTTGAGATTTTTTCGGACTTATTTCAAATTTATTTGATATGAGTTCATTGCAATATTCCGGTGTAAGACCAAAAGAAATATTCTTTGGGAGTATTGTGTTTAGACAGAAAAGAAGTCAGCTGCAGATTGTGCGGACACTTTAGAATATAGTAAATTAAATTCGAATTTCATGAATGAATTCATTAAAAAAAAAACTCGAAATGCATCAAGTTAAACAATTAGCCATTCAAAGAATAGTAGGGTCTTAAAACTTGCTCAATCTAAATGCTATCTAGATATTTCAAACATTACAAAAGTAAATTTATATCTAGTAGTTTTATAATATGAGCGAAGAAAGTTTTAAACAAATTCTAAGTTGCTATTCATAAAAAAGTTAGTGAAATACGAAGAAAATTTATACAGAGACGAAAGTTTACACTCAAAAGAATAAGAAAAAGCCTGATATAACAAGATAATTTGAAATTTAGACCTTCTATTATATTTTGAAGAAGTATTAGTTAAGAATGGTAAATAAGAATTACATTGAATTCAGAATATAATTTTACACATTACTGTGTATGAAGATATTTAATTCAAAGTAGCAAATTTAAATAATAATCGAATATGTATTATAACTATGCATTTTAAAATGCATAATCTAATGTTGTATAAAAAATTTAAATTTTTATTTTTTCAGTTATATTGAGAGGATTAAAGAACTAAAAGCCTTGAAAGAAAAAAACTTGATATTCCCGTCGGAAACAAGTTTTACCATATTTATAAGTTTCATTTAATATTCTGGAAAAAAAGTTATGCTGAAAGAGAATTTAACAAGATTATTAATTTCCCTATATGTATGTTTTTTTTTTTTTTTGCATTTTTTGTGCTTAGATATAATCCAAATAAGAAACTTAAAAACAACATTTCTCATTTAAACGGAGCTCTTTTATATATAAAAAAAAACATAATTAGTGGAAACTTACCCTTGATATTCTATTTGAGTTTGTTGTGGGAGTGAATTCATTTATTTGAATATCTTTGTAGTCAATTTTCCATAACAGACTATCCAAATCCTGCTCATAAGACCAAATCCTGCGAAGCAATTTAAAAAATAAACTGTAAAATTCAAATTCAAATGATTTTATTATTTTAAATTTGAATTTAACAAAATTTTTTTCAAAGGCTGTTACTTTTTATCAACAAAATTTTTAAAATCTAAATGGAGTTTCTTTTATAGTTTTAATAAAATGCATGAACATAAAATTCGTAATGCCGCGATACCAAACATAGCAGTAATTGTCAATTTAGCTTTGTCCTTATATTGGTCTCAAGATCAATATGTTAAGAATCAATCAGATTTGTTCATTAGCTATTTTCCTTTCAAATACTGAAAGTAACCAACTAAATTGCTAATAAAATTACTTCTTATCTCACCTTCTCTACAACTGGAACTGGATTTCTATATCTAAGAACTCTTAGACAATTAAGGGTTAAGATACAAGGAAAAAACAAGAAAGGTCTTGCCGTTTTCGGATTGATATTGAAGGAAGTGAGGATAAGTATGCTAATTAGTGTATGACGTGCTTGAGACATTGATCAGTTGAGAGTAGCCAATATGAAAGCAGGTCCACTAATCACATTCATCAATCGTAACTCGTATAGAACCGAAGAGAAAAGAGCTCGTTCCGTGTTGTTTGCTTTTCTACTTCTAAGTGGGTTAATAATCTGCAGCATCAAGTCGCCGAAAATGTCAAGCGTTTGGGAATAGTTCTGTGAATAATATCACAGCATTATCATTCCTGCGCGAGACTATGTAAGAAGAATATGCTTTGTGTCCGGTCGACTAGTTGTTTAGTAGTTCACTATGAGTTGCTATCTAAATGGTTATTGCGGACTCGGAGGAACATGTGAAACAGGCATTGCAACAGAAGCTTGGTGAATCGGTTCTTGGCAGATAACACGATGACTAGGACTTGATTGGGAGAACCTGCACCATCAGATCTTCCAATCCTTGGGCAATCATCTTCGTGGAAAATTCTTCACTAATGAAGCTGACTTGCACCAAGCACTCACTGACTTCTTTTCATCCAAAACCGAGTTTTACCACAAAGAGATTGCACAACTAGAGTTGACAGAAGGTGCTGGATGCCGATGGTGATTATTTCGAGGACTAAAAAACAGGCTAAACTTTCGGTGAATCCTGTTTTCTTTAGGGTCATTAAAAACGGGAAATATCTTGTTTACCTAGTAATATAATGCATTTTGGTAATGTAGCTTAAGTAAATATTTTTCATGTTTAAGTTGGTATATATAGTTGGGCAATCTGTGATCTAAATGTTGATCAAAATACAGTTGGCTTATACACTGTCAACAGTGTCAACTTATAAAAAATTATATTTTCGTAAAATATATATAATGCGATAACTTTTCTGAAGGGAATCAGGCTCATAAATATTTAAGATTGCACTAAAAAGTGAACTGAAATTTTTTCCGTCATATTTCTTATTAGTTACAAGATAATAGTTCACATGATTTAACATTCTTTACTATTTACCTCAGACACCATCGCTGATGTCTTTATGCTACATACCTACAGAATTTTTTTAACAACTTATCAAATATCTTATAACTCGTAAAACTTAGCGAATCAATTTAAAGAAAAAAAACGTTCTTGAATGGTTTGATCAACAACTGAAATCTACAATGTATTTAATAACTTTTACTAAAATTAATGCATTATTTCATTACTTAATGATTATTTCTAACTATTTCTGAAATAAATTGCAATGTATATGAAAATATTTAGTTTTCCTAATTTGTTGGTCCCTTCAAATTTCTAATTATATGCATTTAAATTTAACCATAAATAAGAACAAGGAAGTAATCAAAAAATAATGAAAATTATATTGCTTATAAAAATTTGAGGACCATCTTCAGTTACGAAGAAGTAATTAGTCTTTATATTTTTAAAAATATTAATTAAAAATAATGTTTATTGCACATCAATTTAAATGAGTACGTAAATAGCAAATGGATGAAAAATTACAAGCAAAATTATTTACACAATTTGCTTTAAATATAGTTGAAAAATAAATGATAAATGTGTCATTAGAAATTAGTGTTTCTACAAAAGATATTAAAAATATAATTACTTTTATGTTATTCACATTACCGAAAATATTTTCCGATATACTAGAAATATTACTGAGAATAAAGTTGTATGGCTGGGTTTCAATTTAACTGCTAATGAGTAGTAAGACTGAAACCTTTTAAAAATGTCCAGATTAGGCAATTTTTGATAAATCATAAAATTTGCCGAAACGGTAGAAATTTAACCTAGTGGCGTTTTACTTTACAATAACCACTGGAAATAGCAGACCTATCAAGTTACCAGCTGTGGCGGGAAATCGCCAATTCGGTATCAATGATGATATCTTTGTAAGCTTCTCTGGTGTTAATTTCGGTATTTTTGTAAAATTTCCCGTCGATTGGTGCGGATTCTTTAACTATTTCGTGCCTACTGTCACGTATACGTGCAAGCAAGAAACACACTCATTTACCGGCCGACACACGGGTGTGACAGAGTCTTTTCTCGTTCACCCCCTGCCGTCACACATGTGTGCCAGTATCCTAGAACGTTTTAAAACTATAATTTCCACCACAAGATGGCATTGTATGCCTATATGGTTTCAGATTCATGTAGATTTGACCATCTACTCGAAATGAGAAAAGCATGACTCACATACACGTGGTTTTCGATCATATAAACATAAAGGAAAATAAATGCTTCCGAGTGGAATGCTTTATGACGGCTCTTTAAATTCGCAAAAGGTATTTGTTTATAGTAAATAGGGAGTTTTATTTTCGCTAAAGCGTTATATATTTTGGTTTGCAATCCAGTTTTTAATGGATAATTAGTTGAAGTGAGATCCGTGTCTTAAACGTTTCCATACGAAACGAGAATTTTAAGTAACATATTTAGTTTTCAGATACATAATGTTAAAAGTCATTAAAGTAAGTCATGGAAATAAAATGTGTAAAATACATATTTAAACAAAAAATGACTTAACGAACTAAAGTATGTATTAATATATATATTAAAAAAAAAGCACATATCGTTCAAATTCTACATAGAACACTATTAAACAATGTGTTGACACTTCGGTAAATTCATGGATTTAGCCTTAAAAGCAACGAAAACCTCCAGCCCTGGACAGACACTCGCAAAATGAACTGCCGTTCTCAGCGATAAGGGCGCGTTAGCGCTTTCCGTCGCTAAAGGATTAAATAGCCAATATTATCATAAATGGAGATAAATTTATAAAGTGGATGCTTACCTGTATATAATTCCAATACCAAACACAATTAATATTAATGTAACTCCGCTAACAAGGGCAGCAAATTTCCACACTAGAAATAATAAAGATTTAATTACATTAATTAATTTATCCTTATTTTTGCAAGTAACAATATTTGATTAAATTTTTATTGCCTTTAAAACAATGTGTTAGGAAAACGTGATTGATAAAATGAATGGTATTTCAAGAAAATTTATAAAAATACTTTTTTTACGAAACTCCTTTGAATATTTAAAAGTAAGTAAATACATAGAAAAGATTAATGTTTTATAAGTTTCCGATAAATATTCAGGTATCCAAATTATAAATGTGAGTTGTGTGGGGAAGCATCTACTTTATGATGTAAACTGTTATATAAAATAATAAAATATATTTCTTAACATGTTTAAAATTTTTATAGATCAAATATAAATTAGGAAAAGTAATAAAAAGATATAAATATGCAAAAAAATATAAAAAAAATAATAAATATGTAATAAAATTTAAATCAAGGAGAGATATAATTTTTTGTCTTGGAAAGTTTGAGAAAGGATGTTTCTTAACTTATAAAAATACATTTATATCGATAGAATCCGAAAGTCTATTTGATTAAAAGAAAGTAAACCTGACTATTATTGTCCACAGTTCCTTTTAAAATTGCTTTTATTTATGTTAGTAAATTTTTATGACATATTTTACATAAAATATACCTAAATTTTACATCAAAACAAAAACTTTGCATTTTAAATATTAAATTATTTTTTCGCAAACTATTGACATTGATTTGAGTAAAACATTTCGTAAATATTAAGTATACTTATTTTTCAAGAAACTTTATCTACAGAATTTGTAACAACTTTTTTATGTTTTTACTGTCTGAGAAGTTGCCATAACATAAACACTTTTTTAAATTATCATAATTATTGAGTCCTAATAACGCTGCAATATGGCAAAAATGAAAACATTTGTTTCTGATACCTACTCACGCACTTCTGGCCCTGGAAGCCACATACGGGTTCATCGAGAGGGGGTCTACCGTTCATCCATTCTATGTCTTGCAGGAGTTTCAGAACCTACAGATAAGAAACGATGAATACCAAAAAAAGTGATAAAAGATAACATACAAAAAATTAAGTGCAAATACATTTTTTTCAATGACCCTTCGTCACAACAAGGCCAGAAATTTCTATTCATTTAGTGTTACCTGATGGGTACCTGTGAACCAAGTCACGGAGGCGAGTAGCATTACCCATGCCACACCACCACAGACCCGTTTATAGGGCGGGCCACGTTTATACATCATCTCAGGAGCCATTTTTCTTAGGAAACACAGAGATAGAAAATATCCATGCCCGAACCGAGACTCGAACCAATAACCAAAGAGTCAGGAACACTAACCACTCTGCTATCGGCCGGCATAAATGCAAATATTAGCTTAATATTATTTTGTAATAATGTTGCTTCATTTTTATGAAACTTTATTACTAAATAAGCTTAAGCTAATATCTGCACTTTCTAATTGCTAATATTGCATTTCTGTATATTTTATGTACCTATATATTTTTTATATCTACATATAATGTTATGCATAACAGACTTTTATAAATAATTGTTATTTAACGCTTTTTTTTAGAAAATGTAATTTCGAAATTTTTAATATTCTTCTGATAAATTAAAATATAACACATTATGTTGATGTAAAATAATTCTATAAACTAAAATCGACAGGAAAATTGCTTTAATAGAAAAATTCACACCAAAGAAAAACTGCAAATTTTGTTATTTGAATTATTTGTAAATTAGAATAAATTTGAATTTTTAAGTTAGAATATGAAGATTTTTTACTTTTTAAAAATAGTAAAAACACATGATGTTTTTAGCATTTGTTTTGTTTTATCCCACGAAAGTATAATTCATTAAGAGTATTGTGAAATAACATAAATTGTTATAAGGAATTAAATATTACGTGAAATGAGAAATTATTAAAATAGTAATCTTATAAAATTTTTCAATGCAACGCTGTTTGATAAATTTTCGTTTGTTGGTGACGCTCCATTCTTTGTTAGCGTTGTGTTTATTTCTGGTTATTTTTCTTTTCATTGTTTCCAGCTTAACTTAATAGCCATTTTCCATATATTGTTTTCATCGAAAGTGAGATATCTTTTTTACATATGGACTTTGTTCTTAATAAGTTATGAATAATTCATAATATAAGAAAGATATTAATATGCAAACCATATTCATTGATTATATTTAAATTACATATCAGATTAAACTATACAAATTAAATTAGGAAAAATAGAAATTTTCACGTAATTGAGAAAGTAAGCATTCTTTTTAAGAAATAATCACGAAACTCACATTTAACAAAGCTAAGAAATTAATTAGTTTATTTCATAGAAAAGTGTATTTAAAATAAGAAGCTAATAATAAATGAAGAAACTATTAAAATTAAAAAAAATTATAAGCATTTTGTTGGTTATTGAAAAATATCAAATGAAGTAATTTATTAAATCGTTATTACTTAATAAAATATTAAATGAAGTAAGTATTACAAGAAGTTACTACTGAGAAATAAAAATATTTATCTTGTAAAAAATCTGAATTAAAATTTATTTATGATTCAAACTTAATCATGTAAATGATCATGAGTAATTTTAAATCATGAAAACTATAAGTGATTTGAACTTGTTTCATTAGGTTTTTTAAATGATAACTTTTGAAAGTAAGCAGTAATAAAATCTTATGAAAATTTCCCATATAATCTGATGATTCAAATATTTCATTTTTTTTTTCATTTCAGTATGAGTATAATATTTTGATTTTATACTTAAACGTATTATTAAAATATAGTTTCATATTTTAAGTTTTGAAAATTACCATTAAATGTCAATGTGTATGATACATTACTGTAATGAACTTTACATCATAATAAAAAAACGAATTATTTTTATTTAAAAATGCGTTGGATTTTTTCCCCTGTAGTGTAGTGTCATGGAATTCATTCGAAAGTTTATTAAATTATTCTTCATATTTTAGATATGTACTTCTTTATTTAAATATTTAATAAAAATTGTAATTTGACGAAAATGTATGTTAAAATTTTCTATAATGCTATACGTTTAAAATTAATCATTACTTTTTCATGAAAATTCAATAAAATGAATAAGCACTTTGAAATAAAAAGATAAATATTTTGTTAACAACATATAATGCTAGAGAAAATATTGTTTAACGAATTTTGCTAATATTTATTTATAGAAAAAAATGTTTCAACTATATTTTTTATCAACTGTCAAATTTAATACTTAAAATTATAGAATGTAAACTTATATCCAGAAAAACTAGAATAGAATTAAATTCATGGACATCAAGATTTGAAAATTAGCAATTTAGAAAGCTGCAAAATATTTCATAATGTTAAATCATATGAAGTACCCCCCTGTAATATCAAGAATATGTTACGAAATTTACAAG
This sequence comes from Latrodectus geometricus, assembly GCA_026290005.1. NCBI lineage: Eukaryota > Metazoa > Arthropoda > Arachnida > Araneae > Theridiidae > Latrodectus > Latrodectus geometricus. The sequence goes on from JAPDSC010025153.1 coordinate 10,284, forward strand.
ATGATTTAGATAGAGAAATTTATTTTTCTATGAATAGAATGATTGAGCTGAAAAAAATGTGTGTGATCAGTATTTAACTGTTTATTGTCATTTCCAGTATGCATATTCATAGCATTGGTAAATCACAATTCTCTTTTAAATATGGTATTCTTAAGCAAAAATGGGACGAGCCAAAATAAAAGAAAATCAAATATAGTATTCTTATTTTGTAAGCACATTTCCCAGATCAATCTTGGTTAAATTTGATAAATTTATGAAAAATATATTCTACAACATAAGTACCTAAGAGACAGTAAACTTAATTTACTAGAAACAAGCATCATTTCGAATAAAAAGCAAGCATTTAAAGAACACTGACAATTAATATAGTGCAATGTTCTGTTAGTAATGTTCAATAAGTTAATAAATAACAGAAAAATATCGTATGATGAAGAACAGTTGATAAAAATTAATTGAATTCTTATTCTTAAGTCTCATATTCCATTAAAATTTCGAAATAACTTGATAAAATATTAAAGTAACTATATAAAATACTTTAAAATTTTCTATATTATCTTTATTCAAATATTTTAGCACATTACTAGCTTTTCCGGTTTAAAAATCGGCCTATGGAAAACTAAGTTTACATTTAAGATAAAAAACAAATATCTAAAGATGTTTAGACAATTAGCATATTGGGAATCTTGTAAAAATTTTAAATAACTTATGAAACTTCATGAAATCCTTAGTTTTTAAATTTTAACTAACATAATTCCTTATAATCCTATATAAGTAGATAAAATCAGTTTAGGAATACCGAATTGAAAAAATACATAAAAGATTGACCATAAGCGATTCATGAATTGAAAAATATTTGGTAAAATTCTAGAACAGCCCACACCCTTTGTGACAAACTGAAAAACAGGGCCAAGGCAGAACAAAATGGCGAAATTAGAATTCCAGAAATAGTTGGGTTTATCATATCTAATGTACCAATGTAGAATTATCAAGACTGGTGAAGTTTATCGTCAACAAAAATTATTTGCACCAAATTTTGGCTTTGCATGGATCCAACCAAACATTCTTTATTTAGATGCATATCTTAAATTATATTAAAGGTATAATCATATATTAAAGGTCATAATCATAACACATAATCATACCCAAAACAAAAAAAAAATTTGAGTCTTTTTTTCTCTGGATATAATAGTGCACTCCAGAAGATAATGTTTACCCTCATAGTGTTTAATGGAGTCCTCATGACATTACAAAATAAAATGGAAACCGTCAGAACCAACCATTTCTTGTCGATCAGAAAACCAGTAACTTTTTTCTTGAGATTATTGTAGCGTAGTAAAATATCTTATGAACTATCTTTGTACCTGGGCACAAAGATAGATATTGAAGGTCCAGGAATTACGAACCATTGCCATTATGTTTCATCTGTCCATTATTTACTAACTCGTTTCGCTGTGCTACTATTGTCTTGTAGAAAAATCACTATTAAAAAATCATCTTTAACGAGTTTAATTCATCCGCATTAATTGCTGAAGTCTCAAACAAATATAATTAAGTATCACAAAGACTTGTAATTATATTAGCTCGAGCAGAAAACTTTATTTTACAGCTTCCCTCTAAATCACTTTATTTATATGGCTTCATAAGCAATTCAGAGAGGGCTGTAAAATTCACGTATATACATGGGGTCTAAATAAATACTTTTTATTAAACAATAATTTTAAAATTCATATTTTTCTCTGGTTAAGAAGAAATTTCGGAATAGAATTAATTTTATATTAATATGTCTAAAAGCATAGTTATATATTTACATTATGAAGAATCTTTTAAAAATATTTAAAAATAATAAAAATATAAAGTAATTTTTAAATTTCTTAAATCGAAATAAATTTTTAAAAAAGATACAAAAATGTTAATAGAAACTAAATCAATCATTTAGGAACAGAAAATAAATTAGAATAATAATAGATAACAGTAAATAAAAATAAAAAATGGATTTGCGAAGGAAGAAAATTCAAAAAATGAAAACAATAGAAGAAAAAACTTATCCTTTCTCATCCGAGAAGTAGGGAACAAGGGAAAGAGTTTCAAATTCATTGATATAAAGGCTCTTAAGAATATTCAAACATTTAACCGAAATTAGAAAATGCAGAAGGTATAACTATAATATTAAAGTAAATAATGGACAAAGGAACATTTAGATAAAA
>JAPDSC010025158.1:0-23155 GCA_026290005.1 Latrodectus geometricus
ATATATATATATGTATATATTTAATATGCTCATAGATTTCAACTAAATTTTTTATAGGCATTATATTATCTAAACTCACTTTTCATCGCAGGCTAATGCAGGCAATCAATCTGTCGAAACTGTTTAGCCAATACCTATTAAATGTAATTTTAACTAACTATTGAATGTGATATTTGGCAATAACCATGATAATATTAATCCTATATCATATTTATATTATAATTGAGTTAGATGAATCTGTTTCCTTTCACAAGGTTTATAGAATATTGAGAACTAGGAATTCTAATTTTAGAATTTAGTTGAAACAAAAAGATATGGGATAACCCCAATAGGGTGATAACCATTATTTAAATTAAATACAATGGATCACATGAACTCTAATGTATCCAAGTAACATAAAATGTTTTGATTTACTGCATTTTTAAGCATATATGAACTTGATTGAAGTAAATATCCAATTATGTTTTGATTTTGAATTTTCTTAAAAATTTTCTCTTTTGTATTTCAATTTTTTTTGTAGTTTTAATGAATTTTACTTTAATGAAGTTACTATGATGAATGATTACAAATAATTATGCAATCACATGTATGAAGTATAACAAAATTTAAGAAATACGTATTTCATAAATAGCACAAGAATTCAAATTGTGGTCATTGTTCACGGTAATTTTAATCTTTAAATCTATGACTGTTTACATATTACATGATACATCTAATATAAGAGTTCTTTTGAATTAAATTATAAATTAAATTATTGGTATAAAAAAGGATTCCAGAGAAACATTGCATAAATGAATTTCTTCAATTAGTTGTGTGTGAAAACTAGTGAACATTTATCTGACTGAATTAAGGAATCCAACATACTTAATTAAACTTACTTAACAGAGGCTAAAACAAATATTTACATCTAAGAGATAGTTTCATTATTTAGTAAGATAATCTGTGGGTATGTCTCAAGTGATGTAATTAAGAGAAAACCGATAAGATCGCACAAAACGAAATTACAAAACACTACTTTAGCAAAGCAAATACATTTCATTTTGTTTTTCAATTAATTCTTTTTACCTATTCTTGCATCATGAAAATAGCTATTTTTTTGAATTTGGTTGCTTCTCTGTGTTCCTCAATATTCTCATAGTGATTTGCAATAGATTCGAAATTTATGTCTTGGCTTTGGTTGAAATAAGCGAAGTTTTTAGCTTATGTTTAACACAAAATAAAACCATAAATACATTTTAGGTATTTAAACTAATTATTCTTGATTAATCTATCTGCTAAATATTCTTGATTAAATTCCAGATTAAACTTTAATTTGTATCATATAAGAATTAAATTAAAATTTCATTAACACTCTGAATATGTAAAATATTTGATCACAGAAAATGATATTTTAAACCATTTTTTATTAAGTAAATAAAATTTATTCAAAATTGTTGATTTTTCTTACAAGTATGAACTGTAGTAAAATATGAATTTAACTAAACAAACATCAAAGGTATAAGTAAGGCCCCTTATTTGATAAAAAAATTGATTCATACGAAAAAACTTTATAAAAAATAAAACTAGCGTAAAAAGTAATTATTTTTTTGTCAAAACTATAATTTCTAAAATTAAATTATAATAAAATTTTCAATTCCAGAAGTTTTGGGTAATCTTAAGCTTTAAAAACAAAATGTTTCACAATCATGTATCATATTGCAGAAATATAATATGTAATAAATGGATATGTAATAAATTTCAGGGATATATTTACTAATTGGATATGTTATAAATAATATGTAATATTTTCTTAAGTATTATTTGAAATATGAAAAATTAAAATAAAAGAAAAAATTAAAATATTTTACATACACCCTCTGTTTATATGATTTTTTTCCCTTTTTTTACGCTTATTTTATGGAATACTACTATAATTGCTTACTCACAGTAATAAAGTTTGACCAAAATATTTAAGTATTTATTTGTGAATCTCATAAAGTTTAGTTTTTCCTATTATTTGACGTAAATTTCTCAGTCAAATTAGTGCTTAATGATCTGAATCAGACACTAACTCTAATTATGTTAATTGGAAGAGGAAAGAATAAATAGACAAAAATAAAGTAGTTTTTTTTCTATAGGTAAAATTAAAATTCGAAAATATTTTTCTTCTTGAGTAATATTCAATTATAAGCTAAATAAATTTATTTATTAGGAATTTATTTTTTTATGTTTGAGAAAAATAATGTTGACAGTTCTAAAAAATGTAGTATAAAATGTATATTTTATTTTTAAAAATATAAAAAGAGTAGATATATTCAAAAAGATTTGTGTGTTTTAATAATATAAAGTAAAAGTTATTCCCCTAACGAAAGAAAAAAAACATTACGCTGCGTCATTGGATCTTAAATTTAAATATTCAAGAAAATAGGAACTTTGCGTGTTAAGCTTTCATTCTCCATATTAACTGTCTGACTGAAATCCAGCTTGTTTGAAAATAAAGAGGGAAAGTTAAGTAATAAATTTTCAAGTATTTATTTGTTAAGCTTAAAGGAAAAAAAATGAAGGAGAGAGATTTTATGATTCTTAAAATTTTCCCTAAATATTTTTACATAAAATACTTTTCCAGTTTATACATATGCACGGAAACTACGTTCTTCATAGAATGTATTTGTAACAGTAGAAAGGTTAAAACTTTCTTTAAACTTTCTAAGTTTATACTTAATTTATGTTTAAAGTTTATATTTAATTTATGTTTATAGTTTATGCTTTAGTTTATGAATAAAGATTTAAAAATATTGGGTGATTTTATTTAAAATAGTTTTTAAATATGGAAGAATTTTTATTGCAGTAGTATTTTCAATACCTCTCTCTCTCTATCCGGATTTTACTTTTTCTTATATATGTTTATATATTAAATGTCTTTCTTTTCTATAAATTTACAGAATTTCTTACTTCTTTTTAAAACAATAGTAAATAAATTTATAATAACTATTAAGAGAAACAACTAGAAAAATGTTATAGTCTGCACACATTTAGGAAATTATAAAATGATAGTGTATATATCTTCTCAGAGTAAATTTTTGATTTCAAATTTTTCACCTTTTAAATTAAAATTTCAAAGAACTTCTGCAGTTTAGACACATCATTATGATACATTAAGTAAAGTTAATTTCCATGGCATTTTTAATTATTTTTTTATTAAATATTTATTATAATACTTTTATACCAAAATATGTTACCAACATAAAGTAAATTGTTTTTTAAATTGTAGTGAAGACAAGAATAAAAACTAATACAAAAACTTTATGCCAAAAATTTGGTATTTTACCATCATTAAATCGGAGATATTTCTATAAAATTGGCGATTATTTAACTATAAGATTTAATTGAAGCATATTAATTAAAACCAAGATAAGAATTAATATATACATATAATAAATAAACAGAACACATGATAACAATTAAAATTAAAATAAAAGTTTTAAGCCAAATGTTTTATAAATTACCATTATTAATTTGGAAAATTTTCTATCGACATTCAAAGAGATTTTCGTTACTTATGTACAGAATGATGAATATATTGATATTTTATTTTATATCAACTGAAAATTTATACTCGTTATTTATTACTCTTATCTATCACATTTCTTTAAAGTTGGGATTTGCGGTCCAATTGCTCAATGGTTAGCGTATCTGACTCTTGGAATGTTGGTTCCGGGTTCGGATTCCGGTTTGGGCATAGATGTTTCCTTTTTTCTTCTGAGATGAGCGTTGAATGTGGTCTACCGTATAAACGGGTTTGTGGTAGTGTGTTGTGGGCAATGCTCTCGACCTCCTTGACTTGGTTTAGAGGTGTCCACTGTGTAACACTAAAATGAGTAGCAGTCTCCCGCCTTGTTGTGAGCGACGGGTCCAGTCACTCAGAGGGCCCTGGCATTAGAACAAATTATTTACATTTTCCTTCTTCATTTTAAGCTTTCTCTACTAGCTTATATATTTTATACTAGTTTTTTTATGTTTGTCTTAATACTTGAATACCTACGATTTGAAGAATTTTAGATCGTACATCATATTCAACTACGATTCAACATTTAATTTAAAAATGTTTGGGATAGATCAGTATAACATTCTATTTTATGAAATAACTGCACTTACTTCAACATCAATTTAAAATATCATGTTTTGTTCACTTTCAAGTAAAAGTGATTTTAAAGTCATTATAATGAGAATATTTATCAAATTATTATTATAAAATATTCTTATGATAATAATTGAATGATGAGAAGCGTAATGAAATGGATATAGATAACACATTAGTAACTATTAATATAATGACATTTTATAGAAAAGAAAAGCGTTTGTAAATGACGTTGGACTGGTTTTTCTCTAATTGGTGTCATTAAATGCCTTATTCAAAGCTACAATTCATAATTTATTGCATTTGACTTTTTAATTTATCTGCGTTTCGATTTATCTCATAAAATAGTTCTGTTACAACTTTATTAATTGTTAATAAAAAATAGTGTATCGTTGGAGGCATATTTATCAACTCTCAATTTTTTTTACGGGGATTTTTCAAAATCATTGATTTGAAAATCATCATTCAAAATCATTGATAACTTTTAGATTTTTCTACTAGTTTAAAAGATATAAGCTATAATATAACGCTTAAAACAAGACTATGAATAACTTTCTTATGTCAATGATATAAATATTCAATCAATAATCACAAGGATCGTCTTATTTTAAACTTTAGATAAAAACAATGATTAAATTTATCAGAAAATTCAAAATCAGTTGAATCAAGAATTAAATAATCAAAAAGTTTCTTAACATGTTCATTTATTTCCTTAGAAATTTCAATTAATATTTTGTAAATTTTTCGTTTCTTTCTGTGAAACTAAATTATTTGATTTTATATTTACACTTGTGAACCAGTAAAACACTTTCCAAAGCAATAAAATCTCTTTCTTCCGTAAGTAAGCTTTCTTTTCTGGCATAATTTTATTACTGAGTGAATATAAATATTTATTTTTTTGCGTGAGGCTTATTTTCAATCTCCAATGCTTAGCCAATTTATTTAAAAATTGTCTTATTTTAATTATATTATTTATAAATTCTGAGGTTACTTTTACATTTTATAGCATATATATATGGATGGATTGTATTATCAGAAGGAAAAATTGTAAAGAACTATTTATCATGTAAGCATTAAAACTATTTTCATTACAAATGAATAGAATCTTCTCTTGGTGCATAAAGTTAATATTATTTATAAAAATTCAGAAAAATTCAATATTTAATTTTTAATCCAATGTATGAAAAGTTCATTAGGTTTCGCAAATATAATCACTAGACAAATATCATGCATTAATGAATACGACCCTAATGGTAAATGGTGTTGGCTTGTAAATGTAAACAAATTTAAATCTAAATGCTCTTTTGTAAAAATAAGTGAAAGTAAACTAATGTTTATGTATCACTCTTTCTTCATTAAAAATTACACTTTGGACCTTATTGATAGAAATTAATTATAAAAAATGTTCGCTTTATTTCTCCAATCAAGCTATTCCCCATTAAAAATGTTGGTGTAAGTTATGTCAGTAATCTTGGTGTTTTCATTTTTTATTTAGATTTTAGCAATAGAAGAACAGATTAGAAGCAAATTCTGATACGTGATTCAACTTGAAGTTTAAATTTTAGTATAAAATTACAAGATTAATTAAGGATTTAACATTCAAGACGATTGAAAATAATTAATATTGAAATGTGTTTTCAAAAGCATTTATCTACATGATAACTTGGGTCTCTCTTTCGTATTAATAAACTTGAAAAGTGCCTTTAACATTTAAGCTATATCCTTATTCAAACGAGAACAGTACATATTTATGTTAGGTTTCTTCGATTAAAATTATTAATATGCAATTATATGATTAATATTGGTACATTTAATTTAAATTATTAAAGCATGATTATTATTCGTTTCACACTTTAAGTATTGTATGCATAAATATACTTTGTTAAAAAATAATATTTCCATTTATAATAATATCTCATTACTCTATAACTTTGACTAAAATATCAAAAGTTTGATCTGAATCAGAATTAAATTTCCAAATAATCGTACAAATAAAAAATATTGATTTTTTGGAATGATATTTACAGTAGTTCTTTAAACGAATGTAATGATTTTAATAATTGATATGTTATTCTTGTATACCCAATGGTAATACCATTATTATAAAGCAAAGCAAAGGGGAAGCTATAGAAAGTATACGTATTCTTTAAGTATTGAATCGGTCTCAGATTAAAACGGGAATATTTTCAAGTTAGTAAGCAATTAAAAAATAATATTTGTTGTAACTGTTAAAGTAAAAATAAGTCTCAAAATAACCATACAAGGTGTGTAAAACTACAGCGCATGCACATTCATAAGGTTTATGCTAAAAATGTTTGCTGCAAATAAAATGTAAGCAGAAATTTAGCTGATTTTATTATGAGTCTGCTTGAGTGAGTCGTATTTGATTCAAATTTATAAGTCATGTAAAACTGGGAAAAAATGTCAGAATTTATCAATGAACTATATAGAAATGAACTTTGCTTCTTGCTTTTATTGAAAACATGCTCATTGAAAAATTATTAAGATATGCATTGCTTATGACGTTTTTTCAGTTCTAATGAAGGTAAATATTTCCATAACCACAAAACAGTTTTTCATTAAGCAGATTTTCTAATTGCTCATTATATCACTTTTAACATATTATTCTTATTAATTTAGACGCCACCATGTATGGATGACTGTGATTATCTTTCATCTACAATAATACTGAAAATAAACTGACATTTTTAGCGCAGACAGGATACAAAAAAATGGCTGCCTGATTGTACATTAAATCAAAGGTAAATTTTGCGAATGGAAAATGTAAGCAATGAATATTTATTAATAAAATATTGTAATGAGAATATTGTTGCAATGAGAAGGATTTAATTACAGAAAAATATGCATATTCTACTATAATGCAGGCAGTCGTTCTCATTACACCTAAGGCTAGAAGAATTATGGTTGAAATGCTGTCAAGTAGCAGTAACAAAAATATCTGGAATGCATTTAATTTATAATCAACTGAAGGAAAAAAATCTGATAATATTAAATTAGTATTGTCTACAAAATTAATAGATAAATATAATAACCCATGAATTAAATATTTCAGCTATTCCTTCAAGCCTTTTCTAAGTATTAATTACAATGAAATAAAAAAAAATATTGGAATTCAGAAACATTATTTATATTTTATCTGGACAGAAAACAGCTACTTATTTATTTTAATCGCAGCAAAAATACCATTCATTAATTAAATATTATAATTGTTTTATAATTTAATCCTCTAAATAAAATCAGAAAAATATTTATTTCCATAAAAACTAAATATAACTAATATATTTACAATGAAGAATTTAAATTTCATTCAAAGTATTCCCCCTGTTTCATTGATCATTATAGTAAATATTAAGATCTAATAAAAAATCCCTTGTTCTAATTTTTACAACAGAATTTGGTTGAAACAATAAATTTAAAGTTAATAGAAGAATCAATATCTTCTTAATGCAACGTAACAAACATCTAAAAATCAAAATTTAATATATAATTATAAATTTATAAATATAATAATTTATTTTTAAATATTCCATTTAAAGTCATAAACTAATATTTTATTCTTTCAAAACTAAAAATATTTTCATTTTCTTACCAGAATTCTAAAACACAATTTACTTATAAGCAGGCTTCATTTCTCATATAGAAAAAAATCTAATATAAAATATTCTTTTATAATATTCTTAATGATTTAAGGAAGTATATCAATTTTATTTGTCTTATTATTGAATGACGTTTTAATGACATAGCCACAAATAATAATGTGAATACTTTATGTTGAATATTCTGCTATAAATTACAATTCGCATGCATTACAGCATAATGGATTATCGAGTAATTAATTAATATGAGTGAAATTTTTCTTTAATATGATAGTTTATGTCTTAGGTGTTCCATTGTTTGCAGCATTTTCTTTTGATTTGTTGTGTTATTTTCATTAGTTAAATTATGCCTCTTGTTTTTAGGAAATGGTTCTAAGTATGACATTTCAAAATAAAGCAAATATTAAAAAATAAAAACCTAAAGAGTTAAATCAATTTTAGATCATAAAATAATACTGTTTGACTCAAATACGGCATTTAAATGCCAAACGTTTTAAAAATTTACAATAATATATATTTGAAATTTATTAATAAATATAAAAAATTTACAATTAAAAAACGCAAAAAATTTCATCCTAATAGGAAAGTTAGTTTCATTTATAGATTTTAGAAATGTAACTAATATTAAAAATATTAATGAGTAGTATAACTAGTATTTGTATATAAATTAATATTGTAAAATTTGAAGTATTATTGTAAGATAATATTGTTTGATAAACAATTTTATTTCAAGATACTCAATAAGAATCCATATCAAAAAATGATAATATAATGCAAAATAAATTCCTTTTTTCTATTTTATAAGGATTTTATTCAGTCATTTTGGCAAAGTTACGAGTCATTTTTTAATTTTAGAAAGCATTCAAAATCCTTTTTAGATTGTTATGCACATATTATTCTTATAAAACTTATTTCTTTTATAACACGAATTTCTTTGAGGTAAATCAAGTTAATCAAAGTCTTAAAGAGTCTTTATTGACCTTAAAATACAATTTCAAATGTAGTCTTTCATAAAAATGAATATCAATTTAGAAAAATATACACAACATAAGCATATGTTTCTATATGTTTTAAATTTTAAATAACATATATAGATGGTACTCATAAAATGATACAAACTAACCCAATATGTTAAAAAACTTTAATGTATATATTTTTATAGAATTATAATTAGGGTTATGTATTAAAATGGAAACAAATCAAGTATTAATGAAGAAAAATTTCATTGTTAAAAATATTAACTATAAAAATTAATTTAAGCTTCATTTAAAAACAAATAAACATGTCATTTCAGCATACATAAACATAGAATATATACATACAATTACTTTCATGGATATATTTATGTAAGTTTAACATATAATATGTTACTTAATAATTATTAGATAATTTTATGTATAATATCCAAATATGAAAAGGTCTATCCAGAATAAGCTTATGAAACTAAAAAATGCAACAGAAATTTATTTTAAAATTATATTTAAAATCTTAACACTCTAGCCTTTTATTTTTAACTTAATATGTTCAATTTAATGTAATCAATTTTTGTTTCTTTTTAATGAAATTGGAAAATTTCATACGTTTAAGTTTTAATAAATAACAAGTTTTAATTTATTTTATAACAGAGAACTCTTTTTAAAATTCTCTTTTTTGAAAAATTGCATAAAAAAGTAAAACTAAGACAAAGGAATAAAATTTAACATTTTTTTTGTTGATTATTTAAATAAAAATAATATTGTGACGAAAAATAAGCTGTAAGGAAAAAAAAGTGAGTAAAAAGCTGCGCAAAATATATATAATATTTAAAATTAATATTATATAAATATTTTTCATCCCCATGAGTAAAGCGTTCAGGGTGTGTTAAGGGTTGGTTAGAAGGAAAACATTTTATAGCTCCTTTTTAAAATAGGTTTTTATCCATATGAATTATAATTGTAGTGTACAAATTTAAAGAAAAATTATTTCATTTCGTTAAGGAAAGGAAAGTACATAATTTGAATGATGATGTTTTTTTAAATTAAGTATTAATTACGCTCAACAGTTTTTAAAATTATTTTTGTGAGGCAAAATACCACTGCAAACAGTTAGTATATTTTCAGAGTGTAGTTTAGAGTTTATTATATATTTTATGAAGAAACAATAGTGATTTTTGAAAAGATACAATTGTTATTCTTTTTAATTTACTTCCTTTGCGATTTATAGTCTTGTTTTTAGTAAACAAGAGTATACGTTTGTAGCTTTCAGACGTACTCAACCGTGAGTAAAATAAATATCCGTGAAAAATAAATGTATATAAGACAGAAAAACAACTTTATATTTGGATTTACATAATCATTTATAATGTTTTATAAGAAAAGTTTTTAAATGTTTACTTAAAATGTGGTGGGATTTTTAGATTTTAATGTTATGTGTTGTAGTATATGAATTCAACGCTTTTTATAGTTTCATAAAGTACATAACATAAGTATTTCCACATTTTTATATTATACTCATTGTGTATCTTTCAAAACATTTTACTAAATGCATACAATATTAAATTTTCATAAAAATTGCTTGCTCTTGCATGATACTTTTATTGTCTATACAAAAATTTCCATTAACAAATTAAATTAAATGGTTTAAAAAACATCTCTGAATGCTTAGCATAATTATTTAAATGAAAATAACCCTTTTAACGAGTAAAAGAAGAAACTATGATATTTTGTATATTTCCCGTATTCTTTGAAAAGATATATATTATATAATTAAATTTCATAAACTCTTCGGAATTTATAAATTAAAAATTACCATTTATTTTAAAGCAAATATTTTCAAGAGAACAATATTAAAAAGCTAAATAATTATAATTTGTGTCATAAATACTTAACTTAAACATTTCAAAAAAATCTTTTTAAATTTATTCAAGATTTCTGTAAAAGATAAGTTTTTATCTATAATATAATAGGAAATACTTAACTTAAACTTAAATTTATCATTGATCAACTGAAAATCAAAATGCCTATGCGCATTATAACTGTTTTAATGCCGCCCAACCTGTCTAGTGGTTAGTGTACCTAACTACAAATGGGTGGGACCTGGGTTCGAATCCGGGGTCGGGCATGGATGTACTTTCTCTCTCCCTCTTTCTTGTCTTTGTCCTTTCTTTGTGTGTGAATGGTTGCGACATCATTTTGATCGGAAACTTTGTTTAACTTTAGTAAATAAGTTTCATTTCAATAGTTTTCTCAGTACAGCTATTATTCATATTATTTGTCTAATTGTTATTCTAACTTAACTGTGTTTTTATGAAATGTAAAACAATCACGAGATTTGTAAATTTATGATTAATTATAATGTTAGAAAATAAACTGAGGCATATCCATTGGTGCTGTGCTACTCGTAAAAATAATAAATTTTATGAGTTCAATTTTGAAATAACTCAACAATTTACATTTAATTTTTATTTCTAATATTTTTTAGTAAAATTTTCTGTTTTATTATTACATAGATTGTTATACGTCTATTTTTAAAAAGATCAAGGTTTTGTTATAGGATATGTGAATTAACAACAAGTATAAAAAATGGCTAACTCTTAAATAAATTATTTTTTTAACATTTATCGCAATATAATATTGAATTTTATTAAAAACAATAAAATTAATTAAATACAAGGAAATAGCTGAAAACTGTTCATTACGCTTACTTAAATTTTAAACTCAATTATAAAATTCTAAATTAACAGTTAAATATTAAGTTACTATAATTGACATCAATGGTTATGTTTTTGATCTCTCATTTTATTAAATTCATTCTTAATTTCTTGAAAAAAGCATTAAAACTTGATTCTCGACATGAGAATTATTTTCTTACAGGTTCATATTATTTTACAAAAATAATTTGAAAATTTATCTAAGAATCGATCATTAATTTTGGGATGATATTATATTACATCATCATTTATTTTAAGAAGATTTTATATTTCAGACGAATAAGTAATTGAACTAAAATCATTATTTTATGTGATTCTGTAACATGATATGTTAAAAAAGTGAAGAGTTTAAAAAAGTAATAATTTTTTGTGGGAATTACAATTTATGTTATTCTCATTTCATTAATCAGAAAGCTAAATATCTGTGAAATAATATATTAATAGATAATGTTTCTTTCAAAATGCATTCTATCTAAGGGTATTAACATCTCTTAAATTGAAATAAAACACATTTAATTAATGAAGGAACTGAATGATTGAGTGCGTATAATATATCTTTATAAACAGAAGCAACAATTATAGAATTTAATCGAAACATTATAAGAGTGGAACTAACAAAGAAAGATAATTAATTAAAAAAATCGAATAGATCATTAAAGATCAATATTATTCACAAATCATTAGATTTCATTTTTCTGAATCCATTTAATGATTATTCTTGCAATGTTTTCAATGGCGTGGAAATTAATCATATTGTACCTTTTAAATACGGCTTCTCAACAATAAATTGTGGAAAAATTCAAATAAAAATAAATTTTACTACCTTATAGGAAACGCTATATTGAAGTATATGCCTGTTCTATATACTTTATACCAAACACTTTCTGACAACCCTTATTTATTAAGAAATTTTAAATATTTTTAATTAATTTATTTACGTTTCCTACATCCATCGAATGATTACTATTGCAATGAATTTAAAACAAATAAATCATATTGCTCAACAGTTTATGTAAAGCTTTTTTTTTGATTAAAAATTACTTCAGGGTCAAATAATAGAAAACCTTTTGCTGACTTACAAGAAATCTGCGCTGTAAGATTCCGTCCTGTTTTCAACATATTGCAGTGGATATCAATCCAGGTAATGTTTCTGTCTGAAACTATGTCATTGAATGTTTCTTGTTAACTTTGGTAATATAATAATACATTAATATAGATGCTTTGCTTTCTTATACTCTTTGTTCAAATTTTTAGGAGTTTTGAATCCTTATTTTATCAATAAAAAAAATTATAAAAACTAACTTTCTCTTTCAAGATTTCTCTTTCAATAATTTAGCAATTTTCATCAATTGGTCTATTTGATTAGTGGTATTATGCAAAACTAAACTTAGTGGCACAACAGCTTGATCACGGAAACAGACATGATCACTGCAAGCCTTTGGAATACCTACAGTGACCATATCTGTTTCCTTGATCGACTGTTCTGGATGCGGAACGTATGTCCCAGTTGGGTATTAGTCTAAAACAAAATCTTCAGTGCTTAGTTCCAAATCATGTTTGTACTCAGCTTTATCGACCCACTGTAGGGAGGAAAAGCTGAGTAGAACTTGCCCAGTCCAAAGAACGAACACTGGACCTGTGCCTTGGGATTGAAAAGCAGTATTCTAGTAATAATAATAATAATAATAAGTATATATATATATAATTTTATTACACGATTTAGCAAGTGTAGAGAAAATTTTGAAATTAAACTTGATATTCATTTAAATTTGCTTAGTATTCCTAATTTACTGAAGGTATTAATAAAATCCTTGAAAGTTTCATTAGAAATATGCACTAATTCTAGTTTAATTCCTTATATAGATATTACTTTTCTCAGGAGCTAAATTATAATAAGAAGTGTACTCTTATGCATAGTAATGTAATAATTTCATGAATTATTTTCAGGAATATGAATTGATTGCTTTCTGAGTAATCTCCTAGTATTTAAGATTTGTATAAATTTAGCTTCCGATTGTTTAAGGAAAGCAAAAATAGCAAGTAAAGTGTACAAAATAGAAAACTTAAAGCTAGATTTAATTGAAATAAAAATCATGAAAAATAAAATTATTCTAACCAAAAGATAACCTCTTAAAAACAAGAATATGCTTTCCATTGACATTTGGTGACATTTTCATAGTGGACTGAAATATATTTTGAGGATACCCTCTGAGTCACAAAGTTACAAACACATACCCTGGAAGATATAGTTGCAAAAATGAGAAACCCAAACCCACATTCGTTTAACATTGTTCAACAATGGCTTATTTGGAATCCGAGATATTCCTCTGCTAAAAGTGCTGTCTTACAATTTGGTAAAGGTGATGAATTATGCAAAAGTTGTTTATTTACAAAATAATAACTATAAAATAAATCAAAATATTAAATAAATGAAATCGAAATTGGAAATATCTGAATTTTGGCAGATATGAGCGGAAATGGAAAAAATTAATATCTCTTTTAGTTTTTAAAAATATTTCATTGCCAATATTAATCATATAATGATAAGATTTCACTATTAAAATAATTTAAGGGAATTTAATAATTATGATGATTATATTTTCCGAGCTACAGGAAAGGTAATTTGTTTTTCACAAGATAATTCTTAACAATTTCTTACAAGAAATAAAACTGAAATTTTACTAAAAATAGTAAATTTAAAAAATAATTTTATAAAAAAATTCAGATTTTGATGTAAAAATCTTTAAAATCATTATATATTGAAAATGTTTAGCATAAATTATATTTATCTAACTCTAGTAAACCGAGATTGCAAATTTTAGTCGTTTTAGTTTTCAGTGATAAATACATTCAGCTTTGGGCTAGGAAAATTCAATTTATAAAAATAATGATATATACTATTTACTTAGTTTTGCTCAAAAAAATCAGACTTCATATTAAAGTCAGTTTAAAGCAACTTGAATGAAATGTTATAGGCTTCAAAGTTAACGAAGTTATCAAACTTCGAAATCAGGACTTCTTTCAACCGGGATTCAATGTACTTCCTATCACTGATATTTTAAGAAACTCGTATGCATATAGGCTACAATATATAAAACAATACTTAAAAAAAATTGAAAAAACAAAAAACATCACTATTTCTTAAGAAAGTAAAACCTAGAAATTAAAAAAAGAATGATCCAATACAATAAATATTTTTTCTCTAACCCCAATGGTTATGCATGGTTGCATGGTTGAAATCATTAATTTCTCTATATCTAGTGAGCAGTAGACAAGAAAATGTAAAAGAGTGTATTCTAAAATTTTAATTAATATGTAAATTTGACACTTTTACAATGAATAAACCAACGGCAAAAATGTTGCCTCTTTTGTTAAGATAATATTTTTAACAAGTTTCATCTGTTGACATGATACAAGCTTTAGTATACTTTAATGAATACTAAAATAAGGAATTAAGATAGAAATTAATTTAGATAGAAATTCAAATTAATACTAGATTTAAGATAAAAATTAAAATTACCAATCATAAATTTCCTCCAAATTCCTCGATATAAATACATGCATTTTATTACAATTATATGCTGCAGAATATAATCTTTTATAAATATATTTCGAAAATTTAAAATCTGTTGAAAAATATATTACATATTGAACCTCTGAAATTATTGTAGCTAAAAAATTTTACAATTTTGTTAGATAAGTACTATTGTGTTTATATTTATTTCTTTATTTAATTTGAACTTAATCTGTTTAAAATAACTCATATATTTTTTTTAAATATTTTTTACTATGAATTATTGTTGCCGACATATTTTATGCTGTTGCTGGAAGCAATTTAAAATTTTAGGTAAATAAGTAAGATAAAAACGTTAATATACACAGTACTTTTTAAAGATAAAGTAAAGACTAAAAACAAAGCTTATGTTCTTGTTTAATAACAACAACATAAGATTTGCTTTAAAAGTATTTACTAGTTAAAATAATAGGGTATGTTCTTAAAGTATAAAGTATTTTATTCCCCTATAGCAAATTTTCTACTAAAGTATTCATTATAATTTTATAAAATACCGGTGAGAGATACATTTTTATTCTTAAATATTTAAAATAAATAGCTATATTATTTTTAAACAACTTTGCTATTTGTTAAAAATATCATCTTTTATATTTTTGAAATGAGAAAAAGAAGAGTGTAATATCACTTATCTTATATAGAGGAAGATAATTCGTTTAGTGCTCGCAATGGTTTTTTTTGCTGGATATCAAATGTACTTTTTTGAATATTGCGTTGGACCTCTAAGATGTAAGATTATTTGCGATTAATAACTCACAGTACACAAGCAGAATGCTATAAAGAGCTTAGAAAGTTTTACGAGAAAAACATTTTCTGTAAAAGGAATAACTTACTTTTAAAACAAGAATTCTTAATCTTCATATATCTTCTAAGCAATAGCAACTAAGAATTATGAAGGGGATGTCTTGAGGAGTGACATGGATGAAGGAACCAAGTTGTAAATTTCGCAATATTCTGTCTGATTGTATTAATATATGACACATAAATGTCACAATGTATCATCCCAAGACATGCGGATACAGTATAATTCTAATGGCTATGAAACTATACTGTGTCTACAACTCCGGGGATGATACAGGGTGACATTATGTGTCCTATATTAAAATAATTTAAATATGTAATCAAATGTATTATCTTTAGCACAGCATCTGTATGAGCGTCATTTGTATAAATGCTGTTTTATCCTTATAAAAAAATTAAGATAAGTTAATTAAATTAAATACAGTAAAATTATGCCTTATCTTAATTATATTTAAGGGCTCAATACTGATATAAAACTGCTACTTGCTTAGCTCTAAATTGCAAAATTATTTAATTTTTTAGAAAGTAAAGGTTAAAATATTTATGCATTACATTTACAAACATAACAGAGATAAAACCCTCTTATTATTTTTTCTTAAGGTGAAAAGGGTGTGAAGTTTTAGAAAAAATGAATGTTTACTTTCAAATAAAAAGAATCATAATATTTCACTGAAAACAAAAAGTATTTTTATGAAAAAAATAATTTTAATTATACAAATTCTGTATGTTTTTACGAATAACTGTACATTTTATAATTTTTTTGTGAAAAAGTAATCGAAAAAGTATTTACGATAATTTTTCCCTATTGGTCAATTTCTTTCAACATAAGTTTTCAAAATTACATGTAGACTGCGAGTAAAAATATTAATTTTATCACAAAATAAATGTGATTGATTAATTTTATAGAAAATATATGTTTTTCAGTGTTACACTTCACACGAATAAATGATTTAAACATTGAAAATAAAACAAACTTTGTATGAATAATAATGTTGATGAAAAAAAAAGTTTTCAATATAAAGTTTTGATATCCATTATAGTTCATAGTGTTAATTATGAATAACTTAGATTTATTATAGATGCATACTTCATTTAAAGAAGTGTGTATGATAAGCAATACAAACATTTTGCTACATTTTGAAAACTCTTTCAATATTTTTTATTTTTAAACGTTATAAAATGTATAACTTAGTTTCAAGAACTTATATATATATATATATATATATATATATATCTTCCATGGTGGATGTATACTCAAGCTGTCGATGCCAAACAATCATTTTTCACTCCCACAAATCCAATAAATGTTTAAAAATCCTTTGACTTTTTGAAATCCTCTAAAATGGGATAGAGTTATCAATGCCCAGGGAATAAATCCCATTGTAGTACGTCTGAAATAGATGTTTCTCAGAATAAACAATATAAAAATTAGAATGAATACTAAAATATGGACTTTTTCAATAATATTTACTATGAAGTTTGAGTGAAATGCTTTTTTGCTTTGCTGAAAAAGATGTTTTTTCAGTTACATAAAGATATCTGTTACTTAATATCTCCAATGGAAAATAATTTCCCTAGGTTTGGATATAAAATGCTATGTTTGCTGTAAAATTTAAATATTTTAAACTTATATTATTTAGCTTCAGGCTAATTAAATAATCAATCTAGGTTAGTATCAATATTTTATAATGTTAGAGTGTATCCCTAGACGATGACAAACATCTTAAATTTTCGGGGTAATCATTTTTAACAAGATATGTATTCTTTATTATACAACAGAAACAATATTTATTTGTTGAATGATGTATACAGAATGTAAGGCTTATCATTAAATGTTTACTAAGATTTGAATGTTAAAATTTTCTAAATTTTAAGATATATTTTATTATAAAATTGTGAAATAGCGATAAAAAATAAAATTGAATTGAGAAAATTTGATCTTTTTCATGAGATTTCCTTCAGCTCATTTTAGCTTACACTGAAAAAAATAAAATTGCTTGGGAAATAAAATTGTGCTTAAATACAAGTTTTTAAATTTTGTATTTCGAATGTTTTGCTGCATAGAAAGAAGGCTGTTATTTTTGATAATGGAAAAAGGTTTACTGTCATATATTTTTAAAATACATAGTTAGTATTTTCTTATACTTCACTTTAGTTTCAACGTCATTATATGAATAGAATATGAAACTCATGATGTATAATTTTTTGATAATCTTGCACACATAAAAATGAACCACAAAAGTAACAATGAAAACTAATATATATCTGTATAACATAACACATATAAAAAATTATTACTTTTTTGACACATCTTGTTTTTAAAAATTTTTTTACTAATACTAAAATATATATTAATACCCTTTTCGGATTTCAGATTGTAAATACATTTACAAAATTAGGGTAATGTATAGAAATATGAAAAGATGGATAAAGATTTTATATGTGTGTTATTTTAAGTTTACTTCAAATATTATTAACATAGTTTGAAAATTTTTTACCAAGTTGCTACAATTTGGACTTGGTAAAATTAAATTTAAAGAGATTTTAATGCTCTCGATTTTTAAAAGAATACTACTAAAACAAATTTAAAATTCACCATAATATTTTTTAGAAGCGTATAGAAAATATAAAATATAAGAAACTTTCACCATTTTGTTACTTACATAGAGTATTAGTATTATAACTACACTACTGGCCATTAAAATTGCTACACCAAGAAGAAATGCAGATAACAAAATGATCTTTATTGGACAAATATATTATACTAGAAATAATAAGAGATTGAATTTTCAAAAAATTTGGCTGGATAGATCCTGAGAAATCAGTACCCAGAACAACCACCTCTGGCAGTAATAACAGCAGTTATACGCCTGGGCATTGAGTCAAACAGAGATTGGATTGCATGTACAGGTACAGATGCCCATGCAGCTTCAACACGATGCCACAATTTATCAACCGTAGTGACTGGCGTTTGGTGACGAGCCAGTCGCTCGTCAACCATTGACCAGACGTTTTCTAATGGTGAAAGATCTGGAGAACGTGCTGGCCAGGGAGCAGCTGAAAATGTTCCGTATCAAGGAAGGTCCGTACAATACCGGCAACATGCGGTCGGGCATTATCCTGCTGAAACGTAGGGTTTCGCAGAACTCGAATAAAGGGTAGAGCCACGGGTCATAACACACCAGAAATGTAACGTGCACTGTTCAAAGCACCGTCAATACGAACAAGAGGAGACTGAGACGTGTATCCAATGGCACCCCATACCATCACACCAGGTGATGGGCCAGTATGAAGATGACGAATGCACGCTGCCAGTGTGCGTTCACCACGATGGTGCCAAACACGGATGCGACCATCATGATGCTGTACATAGAACATGGATTCATCTGAAAAGATGACGTCTCGCCATTCGTGCGCCCAAGTTCGTCGTTGATCACACCATTGAAGGAGCTCTTGTCTATAACGCAGCGTCAAGGGAATCCGCAGCCATGGTCTCCCAGCTGAGAGTCCATGCTGCTGCAAACGTCGTCGAACTGTTCGTGCAGAAACCTGTTGTCTTCCAAACGACCCCGTTTCTTGACTCACGGCTCGTGACGTGGTTGCACGATCCATTATGGCCATGCGAATAATATACTTGTCTTCTCAGCTGCTAGTGATAGGTGGCTCTTGAGATCCCGCATGGCATTCCGTATTACCGTTCTGATTTCATCGATTCCATATTCTGCTAACAGTCATTGGATCTCGACGGACGCGAGCAGCAATACTCCGATAAGATAAACCGCAATCCCGGTACGCTACAATTCGACCTTTATCAAAGTCAGAAACGTGCTGGTACGCGTTTCTCCTTCTTACACGAGGCATCACAACAACGTTTCACCAGGCAACAACGTTCAAATGCAATTTGTGTATGAGGAACCGGCGGAACAATTTCCTTATTTAAACACAATGTAGGTCTCGCTACTGGCGCCTGCTTTGTCTGAATGCGCAGAAAAGCTAATCATTTGCATACCACAGCACCTTCTTCCTTTCGTATAAATTTCACGTCTGTAACATGTCGCCATCTTGGTGTAGCAATTTTAATGGCCAGTAGTGTAATATAAATATAATTTATTATCAATTTCATACAGTCAATAATATAAAGTTATTATATGTAGTTTCATAAAGTTATTTATTATATGTAGTTTCAACCCATGAAATGTTAATGCATAAAGCAACATAAAAACTGTAAATGAACAAATCAAGGATGAAATTTGAAAAAATTAATAAATGAAAATTAAAATTTTTTTCCATGCAAAAATAGCATAAGCAGGTACCCTTATGAAATTAATACTGTTTAAAAGCATATCCTATAACTTTCTTTATGGATGTAAACGCATAAATAAATATTTAATCTTAATCAAGTATCTGCATCTGGTTTTTGAGAAAATATTGCCAAATGTATATATTAAACCCATGAAATTGATTTTTAGAAAAATATATTTTTTATTGCTTTAATTGTTAGTATCTTTTTAACTAAAAATAGTAAAATAATAAATTTATATAATATGTTAAATCTTTAAATTTATGAGTAATTAGTAAAAATTTTTTAACATATCTGAAAGGAAAAATGTCAATACGAAGAAAAATAAAGCTGTATATTTACCCGAATAATAAAACATTTTTACTCTTTTAATAATATTAAGGCAATCAAAATTTTAAAATTAATCCATTGGAATGAATAACCTTTCAAATTGAATCAAATAGATTAGTATATTCAAATAAAATACGTTGAAACAAGATGCTATATTACTATTCATTTATACACTTTAAACAGAAATATAAAAATCTCCTAAATTAAAATTAGTTTGAATTTTGTGTTGTTTTATTGGTTTCCGACTCAAAATTAATATCAGTTCTATTCAGCACAATACGATCAATTTGCTTATTTATTCAAATATCAATCTGTCTAATGTGGCATGTTTAACTAACAATAATGTCATACATGCATATAATCATCATGAACAATGTGCACCTCACATTGATCTACAAAATTTATCAAATAACTTTCAGGGGTATAATGTATTTGAATAACAATGATAGATCTTGGAAAATAACTCAAGTATTACGAATGCAATTTTTGCATAATTATCATACAAAATTGTCAAGAATTATGCCATAATATCATACGAAATTCTTTTCTGGTTTAGTAGATCATCATGAAAGTGTAGTTCTGAAAATGTAAATGAAAATATTATTCACATACTACAATTCATTTTGCGTTTTTTAGTTATTTTTATTGCATTGATAATTGGAATAATTATAAAATAATTTACACGTTAATTGCGTAATAAAGTACACTGTTAAAAGGAAACATGAATTATATATTATTTTTCTTCAAGATTAATGATTAACTGTTCCATGCTAACAATTTCCATTCCTTATGCAGTCTAATGGAATCATTTATACGCAGTCAGATGACTTAAGATTTGTGTGAGTCTTATAATAGTTTTCGTTAAATAGATGGATTAAGAGAAGACATTCGAAACTATCTTAAAGTTACAACAATTTCATATTGTTAAGCTATTCGTTATTCTTAAGTAGTTCTTAACCAGCACATTATGAAATGTTTCATGTGGGGATTTAAGGAGACTGGAATAAATTTTCATGAACGATAGTTTGGTATCTAACGACTTATAAATCCCTATTCAATATGTTTTGGAAGAATTATTTGACGCTATGTTTGTATTTATATTTTTAATATTTATAGCATTTATTACACTTTATTACTTTAGATTTGTGACTTCGAATAATTTATTTATTTTATATTATATACATACGTAATTTATATACATTATAAGAATATATTAATTATAAATACAAATACACAAACCCCACAATTGCATTTCTTGGTGTTTATATATATATATATATATATATATATATATATATATATATATATATACTGCTGGCCATTAAAATTGCTACACCAGGAAGAAATGCAGATAACAAAATGATATTTATTGGACAAATATATTATACTAAAAATAACAAGTGATTATATTTTCAAAACATTTGGCTGGATAGATCCTGAGAAATCAGTACTCAGAACAACCACCTCTGGCAGTAATAACAGCAGATACACACCTGGGCATTGAGTCAAACAGAGATTGGATTGCATGTACAGGTACAGATGCCCATGCAGCTTCAACACGATGCCACAGTTCATCAACCGTAGTGATTGGCGTTTGGTGACAAGCCTGTCACTCGGCAACCATTGACCAGACGTTTTCTATTGGTGAAAGATCTGTAGAACGTGCTGGCCAGGTGAACAGCCGAACATGTTCCGTATCAAGGAAGGTCCGTACAATACCGGCAACATGCGGTCGGGCATTATCCTGCTGAAACGTATGGTTTCGCAGGGCTCGAATAAAGGGTAGAGCCACGGGTCGTAACACACCAGAAATGTAACGTGCACTGTTCAAAGCACCATCAATACGAACAAGAGGTGACCGAGACGTGTATCCAATGACACCCCATACCATCACGCCAGGTGATGGGCCAGTATGACGATGACGAATGCACGCTGCCAGTGAGCGTTCACCTCGATGCCGCCAAACACGGACGCGACCATCATGATGGTGTACACAGAGCCTGGATTTATCTGAAAAGATGACGTCTCGCCATTCGTGCGCCCAGGTTCGTCGTTGATAACACCATTGAAGGCGCTCTTGTCTATGACATAGCGTCAAGGGAAGCCGCAGCCATGATCTCCGAGCTGAGAGTGCATGCTGCTGCAAACGTCGTGGAACTGTTCGTGCAAACAATTTTTGTCTTCCAAACGACCCCGTTTCTTGACTCACGGCTCGTGACGTGGTTGCACGATCCATTACGGCCATGCGGATAATATGCCTGTTTTCTCGGCTGCTAGTGATAGGTGACCGTTGAGATCCCGCATGGAGTTTCGTATTACCGTCCTGAACCCATCGATTCCATATTCTGCTAACAGTCATTGGATCTCGACCGACGTGATCAGCAATACTGTGATAAGATGAATCGCAATCCCAGTAAGCTACAATTGGACCTTTATCAAAGTCAGAAACGTGCTGGTACGTATTTCTCCTTCTTACACGAGGCGACAACGTTCAAATGCAATTTGTGTATGAGGAACCGGCTGAAGGATTTCCTCATTTAAACACAATGTAGGTGTCACTACTGGCACCTGCTTTGTCTGAATGCGCTGAAAAGCTAATCATTTTCTTATCACAGCACTTTCTTCCTTTCGTATAATTTTCACGTCTGTAGAATGTCGCCTTCTTGGTGTAGCAATTTTAATGATCAGTAGTGTGTATATATATATATATATATATATATATATATATATA
>JAPDSC010025158.1:26191-48051 GCA_026290005.1 Latrodectus geometricus
TATATATATATATATATATATATATATATATATATATATATATAATAGATAATTATCAATGTTAAATGCTTTATACAATAAGAAAATCAAGAAAGAATATTACTCTCACAAAAACAATGTCCCATTTATATATGTATAATATGATCTAAGCAAATAATTTTATATAAACATTATTAATTTTAATGATGAATTTTTAAATAATAATATTTTTTAAATTATTTTTAACTAGATTATTAGAATAAACAACAAAATGTTATTTTAGCATATTCTTCTTAAATTAGATAGAAGTACTTATAATATTTTTATTTTAGAAAATATTTCAGTTAGGTACAAAAATTAATATGTTAGAAATTTAACCCAATATTAAGATCAATGAAAATATTAATTTTTAAAGCTGTTGCCTGATTTTCCACCTACACCATTTTTTAGAAATTTCGTTGAGAAATTTTTAGAAATTTATTAGAGACCAAAGATGAAATAAAATATTGGTATTACTAGATATTTGATATATTGGTATCACTAAATATAAAATATATAGTATAAGTATATAAAAAAATAATGAAATTTTTGATATATTTATATTACTTGTAAAAGGAAATTCAGCTTTATATTTCATATATAATCTTACATGAAAATTTTTTTTCAAAAATTTCATTGAATAATGGATAAGTATCAAACACGTTATATTCTTACAGAAAATATAACACAATGAAACTATAATTGAGAGAAATAGTTTTATTTCGGATGAATTGTAGCGTTTATAAGACATTCCAATAACAGCATTTATTTTTCTAAGAAGTTTTTTCTTTTTTTACATATCATGAACCGAATTCTTGAGTTGCAAAGAATTAACTATTAATATATTAATATATAATTAATTTAATTAACAATCTATAAAAATAAATACGGTGCTTTTGATATTTTTTTGTTCTCATTTTGACAGAAGGCATGCAAATATATATATATGTAAGAATTTAAACTATTACTAATCTAAAAATAAATAGCTAAAAATGCATCATTAATTGCAATTTCAATTCTTAAATCAAAGAATAATGGAAATATATTAGTACATCCTTAATCAAATTTACAGATTAATATACACAAAATTCTACTCTTCATAAAAAAATACTGAGTGTAAATTTCTATTTTAATAAAGAATAAAAATACTCTTAATTCTGTAAATAATTTTAAAATTTAAGATTAATGATAAATTACATGCACAACGTATTAAGTTTGACTTATCAAAAGAATTTATTTTTCCCTTTTAAGTAGAATAGGCAAATCATCTGATTGAAATAACCCATTGTTTTACATTCGACAAGTTAGAATAATGTTTCGTGAGCTTAACTGAACATAAGGCCAGAAAGGTATGAATTTCGACTGTTGAAAATGAAATAAATGTTGCATAGTTACATCTTCATCCAATTTAAATTTGTGAACTAGCTTTCCAAAAGACCCATTTCCTAAAATTTATACGTCTGTTGAAATTCCTCTTATGAATGGGTTTTCGGATAGCATCGAGATAAAATAGAAAAGTCCAATTCATCTGCACCGTTGTTAAGGAGAATTAATCTAAAGATATGTGTGCTTAATGAAATCTGTAGCAACCGGTGTTAAGTTTAGGTTCATTCCAACAAACATATCGAGTGAAAGCTAATTGGTATACGCGACAAGACTTATCAACAGGATATGTATTCTGAAATTCCACTTTCTAGGGCTTCATTCCTATTTTAATGCTGTCGCAACTATCTTTTAAATAACACCACCAAATGTGATTCTAAATTTGTTGCTTAGGCAAATTTTATACAGATAACAATTTAATATATTTTCTATTAAACTTTTTAATCTTTTGATAATTAAAACATAATTTTAAATTGTGCTCTACTTGTTGGCTGAAAAAGTTTTTTCAATTTTTATCTATTTTTTTGTAGTTCATACATGATTATAGAATAAGATCACAAAGGAGTTAAAAGAATATAAATGTGAGCAAAAAGACTAAGATAATTTCTGAAGAACTGACGAGAAATATTTAAATGATGCTTAAAAAATAAAATATTTGTATACTGGGCTTTTCAGGAAAATATTATATAATTTATTCTTATAATAATATTCTAAATTATTTATATACTTCTGTCATTGCTTATTATTTGCATTTTGAAAGCATTCTCATTACTTAACAATAGAATTATAAATTTTTTTTCTTTTATTTTAGTGTAAAATAAATGTATTTTGCTTGAGATGAATAGAAATTATAAGACTCAAAAATTATGTGAAATCATATAATCGGTGATTAAAATGATCAAATATTTAAAAGTTAAATTTGGTTTGTTATTACATATATAAGTATTTTAAATTTAAATAAAAATTTATGAGAATCGTTAAAATTACTTTTAGCATAATGAAACACTAATCAATAATTCATCATTGACACAGCTAAAAAAATTGATGCTTCAAAATATTTTACTTAGAAAATATGCAAAAGCTTCATATATAATAAGAAAGTAAACATTATTAAGGTTTTAAAAATTGATATAATTTTAATTTATGTGTCTATTCTAAATATCAATTTCAGTCAGAAAATTGTGAACATTCTCTTAATTGAAATTTATCTCAAAGATTAAAATTTCTTGATGCACTTTTCTTCTGTGAAGTCATAGAATTATTTTAAAAGTAGACTGTAAATAGTATACACATATTAATTGCTAAAAATCTTTCAATTCTAGTTCAACTATAATTTTAATAAAAACTATATAATGAATTGAAGTCTGGAATAGCGTTTCACTTCGTAAAACACAGGTCCGAGGTTCTGTCCTAGGGTTGGGTAGAGTCAACTCAGCCGTTCATCTTTCCAGTGGGTCGATAAAATTCAGTAATAAGCATGCTTGTAAACTAAACACTGGTTACTTTCTCATTAGGCTCATTAGGTGAACATTAGGCTGACCACCTCTAATCGGGATATAATAATCGCACCGCAGAGGCCTTGTTCAAGAAAATACATATGGGTACTGTAGGCTTTGGCCTCTCAATGGGTTATCGTGCTGAAGAGTTTTAGTTTAGTTCATGTAAAGAATCAGTGCTAAATAAATGCTTATGAAACGATTAGTTTCATTTACATAAATCATTGACACATAAGTTATAAGCTTTAACCGAAATATTTTGAATCCTATTAAAAGATAATCTCTTAATTAAAGTGTAAAATTATTGTAATATAATATATTTCATTACCCTTAATTTTATGCAATTTCTATAGTTTAAGTATATATTGTAACTTACAAGATTTCATGTTATTTTTAAGACATGTGAAATAACATCATTTTCGTTTTGGAAATGATTTTTACTGGTTTTATGAGATTGAAAATAATCAATTAACTACGTAACCTTAAAAGTATATTGAACGTTTTTCTTTACTTATTCATAGATAAATTAAATATTAAAATAGGAATAGAATCTGAATAGAAAACCAATCTATTCATAATAAAAAATAATTCTAATATCCAGAATATTTTGAGCTGTATCTCTTGACACAAACTATTTATTTTCTTTATGGCTGTAGGGAATTTACAATATCATATTTTCGGTCCTACAAAATTCATGTCAAATACGTTTGAACTATCATATATTTATAAAATATTATGAACCAAACACTTTTGGAAAAAATTTGCTTTTCCTCTCAAAAACATTTTGTTTTTATTGATATTTATGCAATTTCAATTTACCAACAGCAATTTTCATTCAAGTTATGAAAACAGATACTAAGTATACATGCTATAGCTCCTTTTTTTTATAAAATAACACATTGTGATACTAAAAATTTATTGTATTCAAATAGGAAGTTATTTAATTTTAACAAGAAAATATTAGCAGTTTTTCAATGTGTAAAAGAGCAATAATTTAATTTAACAATTATTTTTAAAGATTTCGAAACAAGGTTTTGGAAACTTCCTAAAACAATAAAATTTATATTAAGAGTAAAATATCATGAAATAAAAAATTTATTAATAAAGTAAAAATATCAATAATATTAAATATATAGATATTTTTAGTACATAAATTTACAAATTGCACAATAAATGTGAATTACAATGTGTCCCTTTGAAACATTGTATATATTATAGAGAGGATTCACATCAGGCAATTTATCATTATTGTCTAGATTGTTACATAAATTAATCGAGCATTTTGCCTTCGTTCGGTCAAATGATCTTTATTAATCTAAAAGATACAATTATTAGTTATATATTAAAATTATGTGAATAGCTACAAATCATCTTTAAGCACTTAAGCATAATTATTTTTAGGTAATGTTTTACTGTAAAAAATACACCATTAAATGTTTGTGACTAGTTTGCAGTGTCCTTTTGGTAATCTTAGTTCCTGGTCTCATGATGTCTGTGTGAGCCACACTAAACCTTTTAAAATGCATTTCTTTTATATTCTCTCATTTTTCAGATCAATGTTTCGTCACTCATTTAAAATCCAACTGATAAATTCACGAAATCAATCAATGATTTGTAGACATTGCGCATAAATCAATCAATGATTAAATTTTTATTAAAGTTAAAAATGATTTCATATGAGTAATTCGAATTTTCTAATATACGATTTCTGCTCATTGTATTTATTCTATTAAACACAATCATTATTCAAATATTTAAATCTTAGCACTTTTTTGTAATGAACTTAATATAATCTTGATTAGTTATCACAAAATGGAATCATAGCACATTTTGCATCTACTATACTGTTGTCTATACTTTACAATCTGAGTATTTACTTTACATTGAAAACAGGAAATATTTAGTCATAAATTTCTCAAATTTATATATTTGCAAAAATATTTAAAAAAACGAATTCAAATTTAGAATCTTACTTAAAATAGTTCTTAAATTCAGAATTACTAACCCATTGCCAAATAAATTATTGGAGCAACTTAAAAACAGTTTTTTTTTGCTATTTTTAGATTTCTATTCAACTTACATTTAAAAGGAAATATCAATATATTTTCAGGAAATATCTCAGTGAAAGTTGTTTTGTGTTGGCAATATTCATTCAACTTAAGAACTTTATATCAACTAAATCTATGTTTAATCGCTAATCAATGTTAATGACAAACACTACGTGTCTTTGAATCCTGTCATGAGTCAGCTTTTCAAGAATGCTTGAGACTTTGTTTTGATATCCCTCTATTCTTGCATGTATATTTAGCATTATCCTCCCTCAATAGGAGTAGCATTTATAACCACTAATAACAGTTTTATAAATTATATGCAAAAGTTTTACATCACTATTTGGATTCATTTATTAGAAATTAACGCCCTTATTTAGATTTACATACGCGATATAACTTAAATACTAAAAATGATTTTAAAATATCTCTCTTATACATTCATTAAAATAAAAAATTTAAAGAAATTTAACATATTGTTTTTTAGTTGTCAAATGTAGGTCTAGATATGTTTGACAGTAATATCAGTAAAAGTAGTTATTTGTTTTTGCAATGAATTAATTAATGTATAGAACGTAAGGTTTATTATGAGTTTCAACAGAAACACAGGATTAATGACTCGTTCTTTCTAAATTTAAAAAGACGCGTTGTATTGAACATCACCTCAAATTTCATTTGCACACAAGAAAGTTTCACAAATTCATTTCATTTTTATAATATACTGCAGATGGTAGAAATTTCTGCAACTCGAAGAAATAAAACAAATAGTTAATAAAACAGAAAAAAATGAACTCCAAGAAGTTTTTTTATCCACAACTATTTTTTCTTCATAAATAACATACTATTCGAAAACACTATTTAAAATATTTACTGTATAATAAACACGTGCAATACAAAATTTATATTAAAAGCAATTCTTATTTTCATTTTATTGGTGAAAAAACATTAAATTAAGCTTTTCGTTTATATTACATACTTTATTTTTTGGATATAACAAATCATTTCAGTTTTTTTTCTTTTTTCCAAAAACTGCACTTTTATCTTGTTAGACATTCATCTGCTTTTATGTTGTCTGGAAGCACTAGTTATTTTTCACATTTTTGATGTCTAAAAGTTTTTGCTTTTTTTTCCGGCATTTCCTCTCAGTGCCTTAATAATCTAATATATTTCCTTCTTAGAAATTATCCCTGACATCAAATTTGAAGACTTAAAAAAGGAAATTTGAAGTGCAGTGGTTTTTTTCTGTACTAGTTCATGGAAAAGTAACACTCCGTCAGTCGGGTTAGTTCTTGGATTTCTACAGTTACCATGGTAATAAATGTACTTGCTACAATGACCTAGATATGGCGCGCGTTACTCTTTTTGCAACATCATCACAAGCTTAGATTGACTATACATTGTGAGAAGAATAGGAATTCTTAAATCGATTCCACGTCAATGATGATCATTACTATCAAGAATCCAATATTTACATATAAAGCTATTGATTATACTTTTATCCATGGGCTGTAAGGTGAAAATTAGATTAGGTGGGAGACATTCCCCACATGAATTGCTTAAGAAAAAAAGTCTTTGTCTTTAGATAGTTAATCCTCGCATTTATAAGATTTTTATCAAGAATATTGTTAGTTAACTACCATCGGAAGGATTTACGATTCTTTAAAAAAGCTAATTCATTAAATCGATCATAAAATTGAAAGAGATTTTAAAAGTAAATGGAAGAGGCATGAAAACTAGTTTGTGACATATTTCAAATTTCCATTTCGTAAAGGGAACTTAAAATTATCTTTGTGAGTGAGGGACCCTGGCAAACACTTGTTTGTAAAAACGTATCTAGTGTCTACTGAATTTCTTAAATGCCTATTACTTTTTATTACCCATTACCTTTTTAATGTCTTTTTCATGCTATGCATTCTTTTCATTTCAAAATATTTGAGGATTATTCAAATTGTTAGCAATTTTTCAAGTTTCTCGTCGAAAATAATTATTTGAAAAAAATTAGAATTTTCGTATCTTAACATCGCCACAAATCAGCATCACGTTAATATATTTTAAATTAATTATGGGAAAAGTAGACATAATTCTGGTTATCAGATTATATAAATACCTTCATTGTTCTTGAATGTTTTAGATTTTTTCTTCTGCTCTTACGAAATAAGGAATATTGGATTACAGCGATTTTCATGCTATATATGCAAACACTTTACAAAATTGTGTGCTCAAAATCACACATAAAATTACTTGTGCAAGATTTTTTCTACTTTGGTATGCATAAGACGACATTATTCTTGATTTTCTTAATTTGTTTATATTTTGTTAGTCAATTTTGGAATATGAAGAAAATATTTTAAGAGGAAAATGTTGAAAGACCATATTTAAGCTCATTCTGATAATTTTAACTTTAACATTTAACTAACAATGTATGAATTTATCTGTAATTATGATACACGTTGCTATACGAAGGGAGTTTTCTTAGATCAATTTGACGGTTGCGGGTGTGAAAAACTTACTTCCAAGCGCCCATATTATACATTTATAAATGGGATATCAAAATTTGTATACGTCACGTAAAAAGAAGTCTGAATAAATAAACTTATAGACTTTGGAAGAACTCAACCACTTTAATAAAAATAATCCATGTACCTGAAAGAATTAAATACGTGATAAGCCTGAAAGAATAAAACACCTGTCCCCTTTAAGATGTTAGAATAATATATCAGTTACCCTTAGATTCAAGCCTGAAAGAATAAAACACCTGTCCCCTTTAAGATGTTAGAATAATATATCAGTTACCCTTAGATTCGCCACATTTTGACGTCACTTAACAGATTTATCTATTCTATATTCCAATGACAAAATCCATCACGAAAATTATCAGATATGGTGATTTGCTGTTATTTACGATAAAAACAAAAGGCTTAATTTTTTATCAAATGACTTAAATATTGAAAGGAAAACTTCGCTTTCCAGACCTCTGTTCGAATGTTTGTTCAAGTTTGTACTTTAGTTAAGACTTTTCATCGCGACACGTAAATATGTCCAGTTTTCTTTTGCAATCTCTTTTTACTGTGTGTGTGTGGTAAGATTTTATTAGTTTGTCATTTTACAACCCTCTTTTACACATGAGAGCCAGTTTGATGAGAGCTTACAGTTTAGAATGGATTCTAAGTCATCACCAATGTCCATACAGGACGTTCGAATCAGACTTAAAGTTATTGAATCAAAATAAAGAATGTTAATCATTCAGCAGCAAACTATCTTTTGGAAGACAAAACACTAAAAATTAAAAAAACATACTTTTATCTAATTATTTGCTCTCTCAAAGCAATATAATTTCTAATCGTAATAGGACAGTTTGATCATAACTAAAGCTGTCAACGCTCTAAAATAAAACTTGTCAATCGCTCTTCTGTATTTATGGCCTACCTATTATCTGGTTGTAAGACATTTGAAAATATTTATATGTTTAATAAAATATAATGGAATTACTGACTTATCTGAATTCAGGCACGAGTTGGTATGATAATGGGTCTTTAAAAGGTCTTTTATTGACGAGATAAGTTTGATAGATATTGTGTGTATGTGTATTCAAATTTACAAGATTAAC
This sequence comes from Latrodectus geometricus, assembly GCA_026290005.1. Classification (NCBI taxonomy): domain Eukaryota; kingdom Metazoa; phylum Arthropoda; class Arachnida; order Araneae; family Theridiidae; genus Latrodectus; species Latrodectus geometricus. The sequence continues at coordinate 34,744 of JAPDSC010025158.1, forward strand.
TGCACCTGTAAGTCTGTTCCAGTTTCTATGGCAGAAGAATTATCAGAAATTTACAAGTTTTCAATACATGATTTAATAATTTTAACAATTTAAAAATTTATACAGCAAATAAATTTGAGATGAAATGATCACTTAATGCATACATTTTTTAAAAACCTTTATTAATTTAAAAATCAGCCAAGAGAATTTTAATTTTATTAAAATAAGTATGTAAATAAAATGCGATAAAATGCAGGCTTTATCTCAAAATATTTGCATAATATCAATAAGATTGAACTTTAATAAATAATTTGAAATACAAATAATACATTGACAATGATAATAAATAATATATTTATGATTATTATCATATTGATGAAATACAAATAATATATTAAATAATAATGACATCTAAAAAAAGTGACAATGTTAATGAGCACTAAAAACTTCTTGGTTTTGACAACAAATATGAAGGAAAATTTCATGCAATTTCTTGATTCCTCTTATTAAGCATAACTTTGTTTTTTTCTTTCCTTTGAGCGATTTCCAACAGACTACAACAAGGAAAATGGAAACAGTAAGTATTGAGAGGTAAATATCCTCCATTTGTTAATTTTAATTATATATTGGTTTTTATCAATTCAAATTTTTTCGCAAACACATTTTAAAGTAAAGGCTTTAATAGCAGTGCAGAGCTTTGAGAGTCCTTAAGAAAACAAAAAGATTTGGATGGAATGTTTTTCCAATCATATTTAGTAAATGTAAGACAGTTTGGAGGAAAAAAGTAAAAACCAGGTGTTTAAAACTAAGATATGTAAGAAATATATGTCATATGGTTTTTTTACAACTCAAACACAAAAGTACTGGTTCATTAAATAATAACTATACGTCAAACGAGTGTGACCGCTACTTAGTTTCGATAAAATGACGTTAGAATGCCTGTATGGGATAATATTTCAGCTACTAATGTGAGGTTTAATACAAAAAGGTTTTTGGTTTCTATTGCTGATTCAAGAAATTCTACCCAGCAGAATGGACATAGCAAAACACTGAATAGTTGAGGTCGGCATAAGGGATTGAATGGTTAATGGGACCCTTTAGCAGCGAATTAAGCTAATTCATTGCCGGTAATACCAAGGTGACTATGTATCCAACAAAACCGAATTTAAAAACTATTATGAGACATTTCGAGAGAGACTTTATTAATATGCATTACTCTTTGTTAGAAATTTGTTCTTTGTAACGCATTAGTTAATTTCTATCATTGCAAAGAAAGCTGAACTCTAAGCCTTTGAAAAATATTTATACAGAAATCAGAGGACATTAAACTTTCCATCTTAAAATAAGAATGAGAAGATTGGAATAGAATTTAACATCTTTTGCAACGGTTTATCTAATCTACTAAGCCGTAGTAAATTTTCCTTTAAATAATCATAAAAGTTACACGAAATGTGGTAGATTTTAATAAAAATATTTTTTTTCAGTTAATAAAGATCTACTCAGTTTTTTCATGCATTGAATTTTACACTATTAAAGTTAATAAGCATTTTTAGCTATTAAGGGCAGTTTAGCTATCGTGGAAATTTTATTAGAATGTTATACAAAATAAAATTTTGCATTATCATTGAAGTACAAGGTTAAACTGACTAGGACGCATAAGAGAAGAATGGATAAAAGTTGCATTAAAATAACAACTACTGAAAAATTTCCACCTATTAAAAAATTGTTTCCGAAACATAAATCTAAATAAACGCATGTAAAACTGAAATAAGTATCTCAATTTTCTTTCATTTCAAATGAAATAACAGTGTAAAGTTTAGATTTTAACTATTGTCGAACAAATAGTTAAAATATATTAGGAATTTGAGGAAAGCTTATACAAAACAAGCTCAATTCTTACATTTTCGCTTAGTTGTATGTTATGCCATAAAACCAAATATTAAGGTTTGAGTCTTACAAACGACAACTTTGTAATGAATGAATTGCAATGTTTCGAATCTAAAAAAATATGGCTACCGAAACTGATAATATTAAGTGCTAATTTTGGTGCCATTGCATTATTTTGCAACACTTATCAATAATTACATACAAAATATATTTCACTTTCTTTTTGTTCGCGGGATATATAGTGTAATTGGTGAATTATCCTACCTTTTATTGCCATCGAACACTAAAACTAGCTTAATTTTTGATGTTATCAACAACACTAAAATTGTTTTAACGCCACAAAATCAAATGCAATAAAGAATCGTAAAATTTTCAACTGATTTTTTCTTAATCACTAATATCCTAATTTATTCCTCTAAGTTATAAATTTATTCCTCTGTTTTAAATTTACTCCTTTATGTAACTCATAAAATTTCTAAACATAAAAAGATCTATTTTACACATATTACACGTGCTGAATATCCATTACCTTCCACAACTTCCTAATACGATTAGTTCTATCAAGCAACTCTTCTTCACTTAAGCCAAGCAACGAATCTTCATCCATAATCAAGTTTGAAATATCTGTTTTCCCATCTGGTCCAGTAGGACACCTGTTGAAATATTTAAACTAGCGTTACTTAAAAATAAAATATTTATTATTACAAAACGCATTTAGCACAAATGGTAATCTATAAAAGAGGGAACTCAAATTATATAGTGTCAAATTGGAAACCAAAACATAAACCATTCGCTTTTAGCTAGATAAGAATATTTTAGTCTTTTTATTACAAGCTGTTTCTAGTTAACGTTTTATTTGCATAGATTATACACTAATTTGTTGTTGTTTTCACTCACTTCCGATGTTTTGACAGTGTCAGATCAGATCCATAAATCCATTAACACGTAAAAAATCAAAAACAAGGAAGAGGTAAGAGTAAAGTTTTACCCAAAGAAATCCCAAACAACTTAAAATATGATTTGCCGAAACCTTTTGTTGGTAACACTTTGGGCAAATAATATAGGATTTTACACACTGGTGATAAGTAAGATACATAGACAAATTTAAATATACTATGCTAATACAGTTGACTAACTTCTTTGACTCTTGAATGGTAAAGTCCTGTAAGTATATTTTAAATACACAGAAAAAAAAGTTTTGCTTTTAAAAATTTGATGTGAAGTTATTTTGCAAATTTATGTAGCGCAATATAAAAGTGATTTATTAATGGTATGAATTGAAAATAATTTGCATGAAGTAATAATAAAAATTCGAACATGAGGGTATATTGCTTAATTCTATAAAAAATTAATTAAAAATATTGAAAAATTTATTCAATACTTAATATTATGTTAGAAGTATGTTAAATATTCGAGCAAATTATCATGAAGTAAGAACACACACAATTCAATTGTTTCTTGACACAGAATTCAATTCGCCCACAGAATTCAATTGTTACAAAATTATTTCTGAACACTAGTTTTCCTTCAGTTGACAAATATCAGAACCAAGAATTTTTGTTTAAAATTTTTATGAATGCTTAGACTTGAATTGTATCGATCTAAGATAGGCAGGGAAAATATTTCAAGTGAACAAGATTTGTATATCACATTTTAAATTTAATGGGGAGTAAAAGCAAGTACATTTTTCGTGAATCAACTGAGGCTTGAAGAAGTCATTAATTTCATTTTAATATAAATTTTTCGCTTATTCATTGGGGGCTTTTCCAAATATAATTTTGATTCTAATGACAAATATGCAATTCATATTAAAGAATCCTTCATTAGGATAGTAAAATAAATTTTTCTACAAATGAAAAAAAAATTAATACCACTTTTAAATTCATTTTAGGATGAAGTAATCTACTTATAAAGTAGAAATTTTACATTTATACTTCCAATGAGCAGTAAGAATCAGGAAATTAGAGATATAAATCAGAAAATTAAAAAGCTTAAGGTTAACTTTCTTATCTATCATTTAAATAATCTGCAACAAATTGAGTTGTTGTTGATCAATTTCATTTACCATTTATGTCTAAAACATAAAAGTTATTTTATATTTTAATCATAATGTAAACAAAGCTTTTTAAATAAGTTTTTAAAATTTTCCCCAAAATCCTTACTTTGTACTGAACGATATTATAAAACCTAGAGGGAGATGCTACATAAATTGTCAGCAGCTTATTTATTCAACATTTACATAGAAGTTTCTAATGCTAGACATTCTTTGACTTTGTTTCTTAATATTAGATATTGCATTTGGAAAAATTTGAATTCTGTATGACAATAATCCCTCTTATTTATATGTGCTTTCATATTTACGTAATTTTGGTATTATTCTAGATATTACTTGCGGCAAAGTAACAAAAAAAGCTTGGTAATTGTTTGTCTTGAGAGCACTATTTTTTAGACATTAAGAAATATTTTGAATCTTTCCAAATATTCCTATCCAAGATTGCATATGGAAAACCAGATTACTGATAACTTTTTCAAAAACTAGACATTAGGAGCCTTAGAGAGTTTACACTAAACATTAAGATATTTTTGTGCCTGTTTATCAAAAAATTAGTGTTTCACCATTAAAGTCTGATACTTCTGTAGTAAATATAATCAAAACATTTTAACGATTTATCCTATTTGTAGGAATTTGCGTTGAATTATTCCAAATGTAAGTTTCCGTGAAAGAAGCCAATTGCCATAAGGACCAATTTTTAGTTTAAGTATTTATTGCAATGAATTCGTAGCAGTTATTTCAAATTTGATAAAAGGACAAACTGTATATTATCCTAATTTCTTATTATCATATGATTATGAGTCTCAATTGTTTTGAATTAATAATCTTCTTAATCTTACTCAATAAGGAAATACCAATGACATGGCTTCATTGCTTGATAGGCAACGCTTCAAAGGCGTCATAGATGCATATATCCACTATTTTACGAAATATTTCATTAATTGTATCATCATTTAGCTGTATTTTGTCAAAATTTGAAACATGTTCATTACTCTGTCATTTATATCTACTTCCCAAATAATTACTAAATTTTTGTGGTCATTAGCTTATTATTCAACAATAATATTTTGAACTGCAATTATACAAGAGTTTCATAGCTTGAATTCATGGATGAACATTATTCTTATAAGATATTGCATTTCGAAGTACATTGCAGCCAACTTTTATTTTCCCTTACGCTTGTAGCAACATTGGTTGGTAAAACTGGTAATTATATTCGCTTAGTTATATAATCTATTTATCAAATATTAATTTACACACTATAGTGTTAAGATTGACGTCATGCAAGTAAATTTTCAGTAAATAAGTATTAAAGGAATATGAAATTGTGTGTGTGACGAGTACTTTTGAGCATTATATTACTCTTAGCAATACTAATACCTTTTCGAAATAAGCACATATATGAAGAAGCAACTGAATAGTTAGCGCTCTGACCTTTAATGAAATAGTTCACGAGTTCTATTTCCAACTCAAGAGTATGTTTGTAGTGTCTCGAAATTCATTTTAAATTGTAAATCCTGAATTAACACACAAAAGTCAAAAGTAATCATAGGGCAACTAAAACTCCAAATAAATATTCTCTTGAATTACTAAATTTAACAAATGATAGTGAATACAAACAGAAATATAATAGTAACATTTTTTCATAAGAAAAGCTAAAAATTCTGGCATTTTAGGAATCATTATCTGGGTTGATACTTTGTCTCCAAGTAGTTTAGCAATTATAAATTAGTAAATTTAAAAATAATTTCTAGATAAATTTCACACAAGTTTTCGTAATGAAAAATAATTTAAAAAGATTTCTCATTATTGCATATCTAATTTATACCCAATAGTCCAGACAAAGTATTTAATTAATGTAAAGCCTTAACATTTGTAAAATTGGAGTTACTGATTTTAAGTAAAACATAAATAAATGAAGTTCTCTAATTTTTAAGGAACTGAATATAAAAATTGTAATATGCAATATACGTGTTAATTTTGCAATAATTATATTACTACACTTACCCAGTTAGTATGCTTGGGAATCTTATCACAGGTTTTTTCTTGACACAACTCTCATTGTTTTCTTGACTTTTAGTTACTGAAAGAAATTTTTTTTTTTACACTATGTTTTGCTGTATCATTCAAAATTCATTTTTTTTTTTAAATTTAAAGGAGGTACCTTCATGATTTGAACAGGTGTCACTCAAGTCGTGAATGTTTTCTATTGAAGATTCTACATTAAATGAAGCGTTTTTCAGTATATCTTGTTCCACTTCAACTCCAGATTTTGGAATCGCCTAAAAAAGTATTTGCTTTGTTTTATTAGATTAAAAGTATTTAATTTGCTTATCATTTTGAGTTGTAAATATAATAATTTTTTTCTGAATGTCAAAGTATTAAATGGCATGAAAATCAAACATTTCAAATACATAAGCAGCAAGAAATCATGAAAAATTTATGGCAACTAAATGTTTTAGTTAATATGAGAGATTGATAATAAAATGAAAAAAACGTGTTTCATGAAATTAATTTATGTCTTCTGTGCATAAAAATAATCGTTTTAAGTGAAAATATAAAAGGAATTTTTAAATAAGCATCTAAATTCAAGTTAAATTTTTTAAGTAAATATATTTTAAAAACTAGCAAGAAAAAAGGTTGCCAAAATAATTAATTACTTTGAGGCTTATTTTTGGGTTTATAGAGCAATATCCAGAATAGGGTAAAATACGCCGAAACTTATTTTTTAAAGCAAATTTTTATTTATTAGCCAAGCATTTCTACGGCAACGTTAAAATCCGCATAATCCAAGAAAATAATTTTGTTTAATATTAAAATCCTAGCTATATATAATAGAAGCAATAGGCAAATTCAAATTGTAAATTATATAAAATAACTACAATTTATGAAATCTTTTGCCCAAATAAGGCAAATATTTCTGTGGTGTAACTCCACCAACAAATCAGAAAAAATTGTGAAAAAAGGTAGTCGATGGTTATTATAATGGTGACATGAAGTTAAAAATAATAAATTCTATAAGGTTCATCACACGTTTCTTACACTGGATATAATTCATTTAGAAACAAAAGTTTGAGTAAAATTTATTTGCCCGATCCTAAGGGGAGTCGAACGAACATCAGCGCTTTGTAATAGTAAATTTCACAACTCGACGAAGGTTGGAAAAATGATATGGGCTTATTGGAAATTTGTACACATCCGATAATTTCCAAGGAGAATAAATAAATGTTTCAATACCCTTTCTCACATCAGACAGCTGTACTAACGATAAAATTGGATTTAATGAAGCCTTAGCAGCTGCTCTCATTTCCGTCAAGAGCAACGTGACTCAACATCAAACAAAATAATATTTCCTAATATTTACCAGCAAGAGAATTCAATGCTATGAAAATCTTCCGCACAACAGGTGGGCATGTAGAATTACTTTTTCCAACGCTATGAAATTATTCAGACTATAAGAGTACACACACAATCTCATGGAGGTAAGGGTATTCTCATGCAGAGAATAGAATTATTGCATGGTAAATATGGTTTCAAATATAGACAGATAAAATTTTTTTAAATGAAAATATATAAGTATATATGGAGGAAAAGTTATACATTATAAGACTTGAAAATTTCAATTTCACATTCGATATTAATGCAAATTTGTGCTGTCTCTAGTGTTTTTAAATCTAATTTATAAGATATAGAGTATTTCATATACATCACAGACAGACATAGAATGTTTAACAATGAAACCTAGTAACAAACTCAAATTATATTCCGTGTTTTCGTCGATATTTCTGATGCTCCCTAAAATAAAATATTCCCATATATTTGAGTAAAATAAATTAGTGTTTCCGAATTTACAATTAAATGTGATTTAAAAATATTTATACATCAATTAATAAATTGATGAATATTTTAAGCATTAACACGCTCTTTTGTGAATTAATAGACATTCAAATAAAGTTTAAAAAAAATGAAGATTGTACCACTTCAAAACAGAAGTAAATATTAATGAAAATTTACTATTAACTTACTTTATGTATTTCCTTTAGAAGTGCCTCTTCTCTTTTTAGAGCAAGATGTTTCACATTTGGAATTGTTGGGAAATAAGTCAATGGTATACTGGGACACAAAATCTTAATTTGCTTTTGGGAATCACACTTTAAGGCTTTATTCTTTGAATTTCCCAATTCGCGAGGAGATATTGGAAAACTCTTCATTCTACTTAACGAAGTTTTTTTAATTGTAATTGGTATAACTTTTCCCATCATGGAATTTTTTGCAGTTGCAGATGGGAGATAATTATGTAGAGGAATGTCTTTACTAAGAGAATATTTTCTCATTATATTTTTTTGATTGTTATACCTTAATTTATATTCCTTATTGTTAGTATTCTTGAAAGATTTCTGGTAATTTACTGCCAAATTAATTTCTGGCTCAGTTTTCCATGCTTCAAAATCAAAAGAAACTAAATGGGCACAACTTGCTCGACTATTTTCTGTGCTTGAGTAATCAATTATTTTTGTATGGTTATCTTCATCTAATTTTATAGACTCATAACAACAATTGCAATGACACTGGATATCAGATAATTCACATAAATTTTGCTGAATTACTTCTGATTGTGTATAATTCATTGTATTTGTATTAGGATTAAAGTTTTGAATCATTTTGAAGTAACATTCAGGACAACGTACAGCGTGTTCAGCATCAAATATATTCGAACTGTTACTCATAAAGGATGCTTTTTTAGAATAAATAAAATGATTGTAAGTACCTTCATTAATATTTCTTGCGCGAATTGATCTGTTGATTGTTGCATGACGAACTTTTGTAGGAAATATTTCCTTTTTGCTGCTTTTGCCAGAAAATCTGTTACTATTATTGAAGACTGGTTCCTTCTTTCCAATTTCGGTTTGTTCAAAAGAACTTGATACAATGTTTGATCGGATTAAAGAGGTGTATTTGATTCTAGGTAGCATTGTTTCCCTGTATGAGCCATAATTCAATTCTGGAAATTTAAAATAATCATCACATCTCGGTGTAGTAATTTCTTGAAGTATTTTTTTTCGTTTCTCTTCCCATATTCTGAAAGAATTTTGTTCTTTTGTGAATGATACAGACCTATTTTTAAGTTTTGAATTTAGTATGGAATTATCTATAAAAACGCTGTCATCTGAAGAGGTCGAAAATGATTGTGGATATGAATCATTTATGCGATCAGGATTAGGATTAAAAACCCATTTATATGTTTCAATTTTTGAAATCTGTAATAAAAGAAAAAAGCATTCATAGTAATTATAGATTAGAAATGCATTTGAACCTATTCATGATCATTAAAAAAGTAATAACCAAATAACATTAGTAATTTAAAATGTGGAAGTGTTTAATACTAATTATGCGTTTCTCGAAATTCGTTTGCAGGTTATTTTCTAAAATAATCTAATAAGTAGAATAATGCTTATTCATTTAGTAAACTGTTATAAAATTTAACTTTTATAAAGAGTTATGTTTATTAAAATACTTGATAAAGAATAGAATTTTGTAAATTATTTTGTTATGCATTTTATCGAGAGATAAGTTTAAAACATAAAATTAAATATTATTTTAAGAAATATTAACTAGAACACTTCATGTAAGAATAAGTCAACTCATCTTTACTGTAAATGTGGATAATTGATAAAGTTTCGTTCGAATATTTTTCTGTTCGAAATTTTTTTTAAGGAATTAAATTGTTTATTCAATACTAGTAGATCTGCTAACAGATTTAAATTTCTTTCTTCTTGTAATTTCTTTTTATTTTCTTACATTTAAATCATTATTGTTTCATTTAAGCCATATTTTTTAATTTTATAATTTTCAAATTAATAGTGTTAAAATACAATGAACCGAAAAAAAAAATCAAAGATACATAAACATGAATGTTAAACTTCCAATTTAGTAAGTTGTGGAAAATAATTATAATGAATTTTAATAGCGAAATAATTTACAAGATTAAAATTTTTAATAGAAAACTAAGTAAATAACTGAATTAAACTATGTAGATTAAACATCAATTTATATATTTAAAAAAAATGTAGTGTTCAAATTTAGTTTTATAAAAATTCTGACAAGAAAACTAGTAATTCAGTGAAACTAGCATTAATGTTAATTATAAATAAGCATCTGATCTATGCATGCACTGTAATGATTTATAAAAGTAAACTTCGAAATGTTTATATCTCACTAGTGTCTCACGATTCTCTTTTTGAAATACTGATGAATACATGTCGAAAACATTAAAATTTGTTAGCTTAAAACCACTCAATTTTTTGAGGAAAGAAAATATTAATATGCAACTAATGAATTACAATTTGATGGATGCAGAATTCAAGAAAAAGAATATTTCTAGTTAGCTTAAAATTAAAATTTAAAAAAATTGTATTAATGACATATGCATTATTGAAAATAAAGTTGTACTGTCTAATGTGAGCGATACATTTAAAATCTAGGATATTAATAATAAAATACATATCAAACTGAAAATAAAAAAAAAACAATTTTATTAAAGAATGCTTACACAAGATTCATTTTCATGCTTCAAGTTATCCATTGTCTTGTTTCATAGATCACTTTCACAATCAATTATCTAAAAGAATGTATGGGAATAAATTGAAAACACTCAATTGGAATAGATTTAGTACAAAAAGAAAAATAACATCAAAACTGTTCCAGTTGTTGGAATGTTGCATTTTTATTTTAAAAATGTTACGAGCTTTCAGTAAGGAAACTTAATATTCTAATCCAATTTAGAAAATACATTCAGTGCAATATTTATAATCTCGGTTTTTATTCTTGAATATTATTCATATTAATTTTATTTAGGTACTTAAGTATTAAAAGCGGGTTTAGAAAAGATGCAAGTTTGAAGTATCAAGAAACTTGGAAGAAATTCATCTTTTCATAAAAGATGAAATCAATTTTTTAAAATAGTTATGTTAAGAGCTATAAATGCATTTAATTGAGTTAGTATAAAATAGAAATATCCTATTTTATGCCTTCTATTTTGTACTTCTATTTAACATTTATTGACCAACGAATGAAAAATAGTTTCTTAACATGATATAGATTTATCATGCAATACAATAACATTCAGTATCAAAATTTTCCTTTGTGCTTTTTTTCATAAGCAAATTACTTTTAGATAAATATTCCAACATTTACTTCAAATACATATTAACAGTCTAATCAGAATTTCTTGATATCCCTAATCCTTTTTTCATCAAGATGGATTACTAAAACTGTCAAGACTAACGATTAAGATTTTCATGATTTGACTTATTTTGAAATTTCGTAATTGATAACATGTCCATCTAGTTTAACTTAAACAAAAAAAAATGTCATTTATAAATACAAATGAATTCTATAAACAGTAAAATTTTGATATACTTAAAAGTAAAATTTTATATATTTATAAAAATTGAATTTTATTTTTAAACTAAATACTTCTAATTAGAATATTTATGTTCAATTTACATATTTTAACTTCATAAAAATGAATAATTAGAATATAAGTGTTATAATAAATGATCACTAACAGTGCAAAAAAATTGCTTACTTGAAACAAATATTAAGAAATTGAGACCACGCAGAACAAGAAGGATGTTTCTAGTGTGAATCTATCATGAATAACATTCTTCTTCACATAACGTAATCAATAAAACAATTCGTTTCTTTAAATAAAAATCATGTGTTATTGCCACATTACAAAACCGAAAATATTGCTGCCACATATTACAAAGTAATTTCAAAAGCAGTTAAGCATTTTTTGTTTGTATGAGCTTCTTGATACTACCACACACACATTCCATATCATTAATTAATTTTCTCAAAATGTACCCTCTTAAGAAAAGACGTAGTTCCATGATCGTTAAATAATGTTCAGGACAAAACAAAATAGAATAGAAATGAAAAAGGGTATGCGCTTTGAAACTTTTTAAAAGTTTCTTCTTATTTTGGAGGTAAGTGCTAGCTTAGCATTGATCCCGTCAATCGAGATGATTTAAAATTATAAAGTACTAAATTATATTTAGCTGCTTACTGAATTATATTTATCTGGTAACATAATGATAAAAAGTTTAAACTAAACATTACTAAATATCCGACGTATTGAGGCCATGGTTACTTGTTCGAAAAAAGTATGTTTTTGTAATTGAGAATGACTTATCTGACTAACCCAGACAGGATTTTCTGGGATGACTAATGGCAACAAATAAATATAAAATATTTTTCGATTTCAATACCTTTCCTTTGTTGTGGTTGAGTTTGATTCAAAATAACAAGCGATTCGTTTTGTTTTGTAGCATTTCAATAGGCAGAAGTACAGTCGGAAATTTTTATAAACAAATCGCGTGTTGCTATTGTAGTCCAAATCTATCTTATACACTCTTAAAGAACAACAGTTCACAAATATTAATTTCATATTAATAAAAATCCAAAGTTAAAGGTGCAAAAACTTGATTCGGTGACAAATGATGCATATTAAAGTTAAGTTGCGTAACCTCCGTATGTTTGCAAATGAATATTTCTGCGAACTGAATCTGCAAAATACAAACAACTGTTTTGTATTTCTGAACTACAATCATGTGACAAAGTCTTTTTCCTCCATGACGCTTCTCATCATGAGAGCTCATTAGAGTCTGTAAAACTTTTAACCTGCATAAATCACTCCAGTTGGATAGTTTTCAGCTTGTGGGTAGGTTAGATATTAAACTCGCTAACTTCAGGTTACGAGAATAATTCCTTTGCCCCAAGATGAAACGATTAATAGTGTTATCAAAATACTAAGTAGATTATTGGAAATAAAAACAAATTATTTCTATTCCGTGAAGGACTCACTTGAGATTTTTAATATTTGCAAATAGTAAAATTAATAAAGCATGAAAGAGCAATACAATTTATCTTTCATACTTTATTGAGTTTACTATTTGCAGAAAGTAATTAAAATTGGTATAGACAGTTTTGTTCAAATCAACAAAAAATCATGGTAATTTGAGTGCGAAGAGCTTCGTTCTCACTATCGAAAAATAGAAAGTTTTATTTCTGACCTAACCGGTTAGGTCATACGATTGTGATGTCCTCCAAGTTCAATCAATACTCATTTAATGTGAAAAATTAAGTTTTGGGGCTTTCTGATTAATAGCTCGTATATATTATGCAAAGACTCAGTCACCTTTAAATGTGTTGACAGATTGTATCAATGAGAAAATTCTCGTTCTTCTTCTGTGCAATATGAGTTTATATTCACTCATACTTATACATGTTTTGGTTCAGTTGTGATACATTTCTAACTGTCTACTTCTGCTGACTAAAAATAAAGTTTGCAAAAAAAAAAAAAAAAAAAAAAAAAAAAAAAAAAA
>JAPDSC010025158.1:48451-62624 GCA_026290005.1 Latrodectus geometricus
AAAAAAAAAAAAAAAAAAAAAAAAAAAAAAAAAAATTGTATTTTTAAACACATTTATAAGACAATGTTGAAACCTTAAATTCTATTATATAAAGTCTTTAAAAACGTATGAAAATCATAAAGTTTATTCTCAGATTGGAACAACAGAGAACAACAATAAGATCACACATAAGAATAATTTTCCTTTGTGATGACAACAGCCTAACCCATGTTTCACCTCGCTTACCTTTAAGAGTCATTTATATTGAAACAAATTTCTAATAACAGTACTGAAATTCTGGGGTGTAGAATTTCAAATACTGAAGACGAAATAAACCAATAAACAATTTACACTAACCAACAATATGAAAACTATTAAATTACTCATCACCACTGTCTTGAATTAAACCCAACCAATTTTATCAAGTTTCTTGATAATCAACAAGTGGATATTCTCAGTGGATGTGATGCGTTTGAAAATTGAATGGTTAAAACATAAATTGGATATCAACAACACACATTTACGAAGTTCATTGAACCATATCGATACATTAATTTTCTTCTGCAATAGAATATAATTTAACATTAATAAGTTTGAAATATATAATGGTTTATAATGTAGTTGACAAACTGAATAATTAAGCATGTGTAACTGCATTTAATAGTATTAACGTGCTTGTGAGAAGTAGTTCACTTTGACGTATACAAAGCTCCCCTTCAATAATTTTGCAATTGGAAATCGGTCATCGTAACACGCTGGAAACAAACCGTTTCGGAGTGATATATTTTGATAAACATTATGCTGTGCATGTAGAGAAATCTCGATAATGATCTAACTATTAGTGCTCTGCTCAGGTATTTTCCCCTTTATTCATAAGTTTGCAATTTCAATTCTTGTTATTCACAACATGGCTAATTATCTAAAGTTAAAAAATGAGATTTCTTTTATGCATTAAGTAATCAATTCCGCTTTTATTTTGTGCTTGATGGCATTTAGTAAGGCACATCTGGATTTATTGATTCTATATGACTCGGACGAAAAGCATTACAGTTGCTTTATATTTTGAAAAAAAAAAAAAATGATCCTACCATTTTGTTACATGTTATAATCAAAATCTGATCAGAAAGTCGATGTTTCTTTTCTGCCTCCATCATGCAAAGTAGTGGAAATATTCGTACGTTTTCCGGAATTTTTCCCTTTCACACAAGGTCACTATCCTCTTGCGTTTAAATTAGACAACTCGCTGGTCGTAGTTTCCTCGAACTTTCAGCAGCTTGAAATTTAGTTTGTCAGCCAATTTACAATTTTTATACTCGAAAGATAATCAGAAACACCGTTAAAAGCGATTCAAAATCAAAACTAAGATCTAGTCCTAAAGCGGAAGTTGCAGTCAGGAATCGAACTGAAAGGTGATAAGCAATCCATTTGGCTTCCAGCTCGGACAAGCTTTAGAAAGGAAACTAGATTCAATTTTTGTTCAATTTTACAATTCTGCTACACGTGTTCTAAAATATACCATTTTGAAAACCAGTATAATTGAAATTCTAATAAAAATTTTCTACTTTAGAAATTTCATCATTATATACCATACAAAGAATAAGAATTTCATTTCATAACTTCTCCATATCAGTTCATTCATAATGAAAATTATTAATGTCATTTATTTAAAGGCACTGTGTAAGTAAATTTTTTAGATTTTTCTCATTTAAAAAAGAATCAAACTAGGATAAATTTGTATATATTTTATTACTAGAAGTATATAAATAAGATACAAGAGTACATGGACTTTATCACAAAAATATTTACACAATATTGTTAAAATTGCCCTTAACATATATTTGCAATTCAAATAACAGACAAGATTAAATATACATTTGAATGCGTGACAAAACATGAGGATACAGCATTCATTATATGTCTACAAACAATGGCTTAAAATACATAATTTATCTTTATGTTTATGACTGATCATTCTTTTTCTTTTCCTTTGAGCGTATTTCTACAGACTGCAAAAACAAAAATTTAAAAATGAGCAACAAAAATTTTATTATAAATTTTGAACTTTAAGTTCATTTTGAATGAGAATATTGTTAAAAATCATTGTAACATTTATAAACATTAGAAATATTAAATGTATTCTTAAAATTAGTATTCTTATGCTCTTATACCTTAGATTTCCCATTTTACATAAATTTAATTAGAAAATCTTTTACTCATTAGATTATAATAGTATTTGCAGTCTTGGGACTTGGAAATTCACAAGTTATATTAAATATTAACTGATCTCCTGGGTTATTTCTTTAACGCCGGCTTTATTTCAGACTGACTAAAACTCTCCGTTTATATTTCTAGCTTTTGATTTTAAAATATAAATTACTTTTAAACTCGTGACTACGGCCCACTATTAATTCCTCCCGGAAGGCGATTATATTATAGAAGTTAAAATGCCTAAGTCATTAGGCAATCAACAAATACATATCAAATTAGATTTTAATAAAAGTTTTCTATTATGGGAACCGAATTTGTGAAAATTTAATATTTTGATAAAAAGTATCGCATGGTATGATTCGGAATGTAGCATTCACAGTTGTGAATGTAACACAAATAAGATTAATCTGTTTTATTTCGTTTGATAGTCATTCAAGGGTATATTTTGCATAAGAGAGCTAAGACTGGAACTCATGGTTTAAAGTGGACTCCAAATTATTACAAGCACCCGAATCCATAGTAGAATTCGATCTCACGAACTGTTGAGATAAAGGCCAGAGCGCTAACCATTCGGCTGCTAAATTGGCATATTTTCATCTAAAATTAAAGTTTGAAGTATATTCAAAATCACTATAAATATCCTTTCCTAAATTAAGAACCAAAGGCAGGAGAAAGTTGGTATACAGTTGTTTTTGATTTTAGCATTTTTTTAGCAAAATTAAACTATCACCATTATGAAAGCTTTCAAGCCTATTTTCATGACTCAGTTGAATGTTGCCTGAAGAAATCATTAGAAGTTGTTGAGGGTGTAAACTATACGTTGATAAAATCCATGGATATATTGAATATTTTTCTTTGTTTAAATTTTAGAAAAATTGGAAACTAATATTTAAATTTTTTTAAAGGGATTTCTTAATGTGATATTCCCAGGGAGTTTGTTATTTTAAAATCATTCATTAGAAATTTTAAAATGCTAAAAATAAATGAAATCTAACCGGAAAAGCTGAATTTTATGAATGTATACATAAAACACATAGTTCAACACCAAATATCGTTTTATGCAAGATAACTATACATTGAAAGAAATATCTATGATTTAAAGATTTTCTGCTTTAAATCTGTAGCGTCTGACATGTTTAAACACAAACCATTTTATTTAGAAACTAATGGAATTTCATTAATTGTAGAAACAAACAATTTTAAGTTTCTACAATTAATGAAATTCTATTAATGCACACCGACACAACGTAGCAGATAATATAACTGCTTTTGCCTGTAGTAAAACATTGAAAATAGTGAAAAAACTCTGAAAAACTTATTGAATTATAGAAATGTGGATAGGGTCATTTTGACCCATTGATTCCGATTTTCTCAAAAATTTACAAATTGAATTTAAAAAAATTTCTTGACCTTCTTAATTTTTAATAATCTGAAGATATGTATTTTTTGTTTTTAATACCTATTCTTAAAAACATGGAATGGGTCATTTTTGACCCCCATTATAATAATAAGTACTAAATCTACGCTTATTATTATTTTTTTTGGAAAGAAAAAAACGCTTTCAGCACTCTTTTCATTTCAAAGACATAATCAGAACAATACTTCAAGGTCAGTAGATTATTACTGATAGCATAAGAGCAGCTGAGACTTTTGTTGTAATAGCAGCAAATGTTTCAAACTTACTCCCGTTATCATTCCATGTGGGAAAAATGCCTCTGGTTAGCTTATTCAAGGAATGTTATCTCTTTTGATGATTTTTGTTTTTGCATATGGAATAGAACGTGGTGCATTACTACCATAATCAATATAGTAGTTTAAGAGGTGCAGTTCTAGTTTCTTATGGCTACACAACTTTTTGTTCATATTGCCTTGGTTGTGGTGTATGGCGCAAGGTCCAAAAATGACAAGCTGCACCAAAATTAAAATTTGGAAATGCAAAGCCCAAGTTAAACGTTAAAAAATTTAAAAACAAAAATATTTTGATTAGTTTTAATTAAAATTACTATAATGAAATGCAAATAAGATTCATAATGCCTTGGAGATAGTTCGAGAGAACCAGTATGTTCGATTGCTTTTCAGCTTGTTTACTCTGAGAAACTTGATTGTGGAGGACAATTGTTTTAAGAAATATGCGTAAATTAACTTTGAGGTCCTCGAATATATGCTACAATTATCGGAAAACTAGTCCGAAGACGCTAATGAAGAAATTGCTTTCATCGATGAATATACACCTTCACATGAAAAAATGTTACTTCCGATGAAGATAAATTGATTTTTCTGTACAATGTAATAGCAGAGAAACCATTTCTAGGAAAAATATATGAATAAACGCAAAAATTTATTAGATTCAAATCCAGATGAAATGAAATCTAACCATGTTACCAAAGATGGGACATGTTGGGATAGTATCTTTAGAGGAGGAGAATTGTTTAACATAATTTTTAAAGGAAAATAGCGGCCTAACCAGTTATGCAAATCGAAATATTAAAAATGGCTATGCAATTAATGAAAGCTACTTATTGATAAGCCTATTTTTCGTCATACCAAAAATTGTACAGAGGAAGACACCGGCAACTGGAAAAAAATGAATGGTCAACAATTCGAGATAAACTGTTTTTATACAAGTTTTGTATGCTCAAGGTATATAGGGTGCAAATGTATTTGAGCTTGATAGTCTATGGTCCAATTTTTTCCTTCAATAGTATGACAAGAGAATGATTCAGAAGATTTATGAAATATCTAAAGTTCAACAAAAACCCTACACGATCTGAACGAATTTAAAAAATTATGTTTCATTTCTGAAGTTCAGAATAAATTTATTGAAAATTCGATTACTTGCTGCAAACTAATACCATATAGAATTATTGATGAACAGCTGTTTCCGTCAAAAAAGCCAGATGTTCGACGCAATATATGCCAAGTAAACAAGATAAATTTGGCATCAAGTTCTGGCTTGTTGATGGTAAATAAGTGCTCAATGGTTTTCCATATTTGAGTAAAGATGAGTAACGCGCCCTGAAGACTACATCTCTCCAAATACATCATTTTACATTTGATAGTAATTTTTCAAAATAAAAATACTATTGATAATTTTTCACTACAACGAATCTCTTCCAAATGTTAAGAACTAAGAATAGTTTAACTGGAATGATGAAATGTGAAACAAGTACTTAATTGTAAAAAAGTAAAGATGCAGTTATATGATTCATTGTTACTGGAGTTTGAAGATATAACTGACAGTTTATTAAGGAACACTACCAAATATATTTTATTGAGCTTTCCTTCATTTCAGTTAATATTAACAATAACCCAAAAAAGCTGTCAGAGACAATTTCATTTTGTTAAGTCAACAAAATTTGGTATTGATATTGCCGGCCATATGACTCGAAAATATTCTGTGAAAGCATGATAAAAAGGGGGTCAGTTCCTGTATTCTACAATATTCTTGAACTTGCAGAGATTAATTCATGGATTTTATACAAAGAAAATACTGGATGAAACTTAAGATGAGAGAATATTTCATTGAAGAATTAACTAGAGCATATATTCATAAATAAGAGTACAAGTCAAATACTAAGAAAAAAGCGGATACTACTGAAGAATCTGCTCAGATGCGAGAAAGTGTTCATTGCGTACAACTAATCTTACCAATAAGACAGTATATAATACATTTTTTTGCTCTTAATTTACTTCTATTGTGTGTATCACATTACACGTTGTACTTGACGATTTGCATCTCGTAGTATTCCTCTTAAACAATACATTTTTTTCATAAGGCTTAGAACAAGTTGCACTGTGGTTTTTTATAACTTCATAAAAACTATCTTATGAATTAGTATTAATTTTATCTTAAATTGCTCACATAATGTATATTTACACCATATAAAATTTATCCAATCTCAATTTTTATACTTATTACCTTGCGCAATACCCTTATACGTTTAGTTCTATCAAGCAGCTCTTCGTCACTCAAGCCCAGCAAAGAATCTCCATCCATAATGAAGTTTGAAATATCTGTTTGCCCATCGGGTCCTGTAGGACACCTGTTGATATTTAAACTTGCATCATTTGATGAAAATGAAATATTAATTTAGTGCCTTAAATTTTCTTACACTAAATTTATCTTAAAAATTGTAAAAGTTATTAATAACTGTTACAACAATACTGTAAAGAGTTGCATATACTTTGAAAAGTTCAATTTACTTTTGTAAATATTAGCGTAATTGCAAATGGGTTAAAATAAATTTACTTTGCTGAGTACTTTTACAAAATACCTTGTGTAAATTAAAATTTTTGAAATAATGTTTTTCAAGACTAATTGTTTGAATGTTTTCACAAAACACTAAATCTTTAAAAAATAAATAAATAAATAAAATTAAAAGCTAGGTTTTTGCATACAAAGGCCAATTTAAACAAGACTTAGATTTTAAAATTGTGTAAAAATCGTGTCAAGAAACTAGTCTCAAAAAGGTAATTACACCCGAATTAAGCTAGAATCAGATAAAATTTTAGTTATGTTAGTTCATCTGCTTTAACTAGTAAAACAAATTCTCAAATAAGTGTTCAAACCATAATTCAGATATTAGTATTTTACGCCATGCTATTGATTAGCTTCAATTATCCTTAGATAAACATTATGAAAAATAAACAGTGCCTTTTTGGTTCAATTCTAAGACTTATTTCGCAAAATTAAGCTAAATTACTTTTTTTTATATTAATGAAAATATTATTCAGTAAAAATTTGCGAAATATCAATATCATGCGCGGATAAATGGAATCAACTTAATGTTTCATCTTAAATTTACAAATGTTAAATTTGTTTTCCCTTTTGAACGTTACGACTAAGGAATTTATGATTTTTAACCTCTTAATTATTACAAAACTTTGATATAAAATATAGAGGACATCCAATTTATTTTAACTTGATAATAACTATTTTAGAACCTATCAATTAGTTTACCAAATATTTATACCAAGTTCTCAGTATCTCAGGTTTCAGATATTTTTAGATAAATATATGCAGCATACCCTTTAAGAAAAAAATTGTTAAAAACACTTCTAGGTTTACAATACATTTTCCATAAATGGTGAAAATTATTATAGATGTAATTGTCTATACAAATGCCCTTCTATAAAAGTGCAAAAATGAAAAAAAAGACTCTACAAAATACTCACGATTACATTTCTTGCGATTTTAATGCTACAATGTCCAAAAGAATAGCTCCCGAAGTTTGTGTTTCGGGAGCTATTCTTTTGGACATTGTGCTGCACGTAACTACACGTAAATAACAGAATGCTGCACGTAACTACACGTAAATAATTACGTGCAGTTAACACAAATGAATTTACTTTGAAAATACACAAATCTATGTTAATTTACTTTAGTTATACGACCATCTAAATATATTAGATTTTTGAAACTTCTCTTAAAAGAAGTTTCAAAACTGTAATATATTTAGATGGTCGTATAACTAAAGTAAATTAACATTGAAGTTCAAAGTAAAGAAAAATAAAATAAAAACCCAATTGATACTTTAAAAGTTTAGATTTGACTTCTGAATTTTTTTCATCAAATGGCAATTTCGGAAAAAATTATACACTAACAAAAAATAGGAATAAAATTTTAAAAATGTTATAAACTGGAATGCTCATTATGCTTCTCACATTAAAAGAAAATATTTATGAGTAAAAGAGTGTTTAATGTGAAAACACATCCATCGTTTATCTGTCAGTTTTACAGATAAATCTAGAAATGAAATGCTTATGTGAAATATTTGACCTGCATGATCAACATATTTTGCTATAAATGAAAGACTAAGAAAAAGTTTCCCCTTCAACGTGAAAGGTGGGTAATACCAATATAGTCAAATTTTGCCAAATAAGCAAGGTCATTAGTAATGATTACATGAACCGACATCAACCAAAGATTGCATTGAAAACCATGTTGCTTTGAAATCATTTTATTTAATAAAATCTGCCATTGGTAGTCAATGACACCGTATGGTAATTAACATCAAATTCGACAATTCCTTCACGAATTTTATCTGCCTCACACAGTCCTATCTGCATCAGACCTGTCCAGTTGCTTTAGTCTTATTACAATTACCCCAGCAACATATTTAAGTTAGAAGCATGAAACAATGACTAAGTGGCATATTGTATGATAATACAATATAAAATGTCAATTTAGAAAGGCTTATGCAAAACGACAAATCATAGAACTGTCAGTTATAAAAAAAGAATGCATGTAAACTAAAGGAAACAGATTTCTTGAGAGATTAACATTGCCTTAATAAAGAGTATTTTATGTTTGATATTCCAATCCTTTAAATGTAGTTGATTTTTATATTTCAAACTTGTAGATTTAAAAAAATGAAATGTTAATTGTGCCATTAAAACAATCAAATTACTAAAGAGGACAAGCTGTGCCAAACTAAGACTCAAATTCTTTGAACGAATCTATAAGACAGTATGCAATTAAAGAAGCTTGTGTAATTTAAATATTGGAAATTTATAAGAAATAGCTAAAGATGTATTGTGTCTTAAGACAGATTTTTGTTGAAAGGTAAAGAAAAATTTGGCAGAAATTATATTTAAACTATTACATAACTGACATCTGGCAATTGTGACCCAGAGCTTAATGTCAAACAAAGCATTTTTAAGAGCCGAATGCTTAACAATATATGATTAGCAAAGAACAGAAGTTTGGATAGATCGATGGAGTATAATTATAATGAGTCCTGGATAAAAGTATTTCTAGCATAATACAGGTTGTTTCATTTTCAATTTCTTATGAATAAATTTACAACTGCATCATATTTTTGAGTTTCAGTTACACTTGCAGTGGAAGAAGCCACACAACATATTGGGAATGTTCAATAAGTACTTTCAAGAACTGTGCCAAATCTTGAGAATCAAACATTTAAAATAATATTCTTAATGTATAATAATTTCCCATTTTTTTTATATTACCATGCTACTCGAAAAGCATGGTAACCATGATTTTCGAGGATTTCTGTCGATACAATAAACACATTTTTACAGAGATTACACAGCAAGAAAAATTTAAGTTTCAATGAGATCAAGATCAATTTCTAATAAATCAATATTAACTAAATATTTAAAGTTTGTTATTAATATTTACCATTACAACTAATTAGTCACCTGAAAAAGGTTTCCATATTTTTGGCTCCAATTTGATGATTAACACTTTTTTAATCAGAAAAGAAGTTATTTAAAAAGGAACCGATTTTATTTGATGACAACATTCCTCATGAAAACCATAAAACTAATTACCAAATCAAGAATCAAAGTATTAATAATTAGTATTCCAGGAGCTGACGGCAAATCTAGGTGTAGAAGGATGTAGGTTGGTTGCAAACATATGTTTGTATGAAGTAGAGTCGAAGTAATGTGTTGTCTCAATTAATTGAACCTTACTTTACCTACACACTGGTTTTCCAGCAGTACATTCACGTGATTTACTTTGTTACTAATAGATTTGATTTGGGAAGTTTAATGTTGATTTGCGAACAAACTGTGCAGACATTGGATTCAGTGAGTTCAAGAAATTTTACTTGGTTACAAAATCATTGAAAAAATATAAGAGATTGTAAAATTAATATCTGAATTTCCAGAAGGTTTCCTAAACGAAGTTAATGACAAGAGAAGAATTTGAGAATTATGACTACTTAAATAAAGCTCGAGACATTTTTAAATATATTCATTGTGAATTTCCTGTTCAAAAATGAACTTTGAGCTATCGATGTCTAATTACATGGAAACATACAATTTAAAGGAGATTTCTAGCCATTAAAAGCACTATCTAATAAAGTGGGTTTATAATACAACTGATAAAAACTGTTAAAGCAAATGTCAGAGTGCTATCTTTCAAATGCTAGTTCTATAACCATGATGAGTGGGAAAAAGATAATCGAAAACATAAAGAGAATGGTATAATAGATCAGTGGCAGGATTCAATGCTAATAGTCATGTATAATTTAAAAATAGGCGACTTAAGATGTAATTGGGCTTAAAACAATTAGTTCGCAATAAAAGTGTTTTAATATTGTGCTAAATTTTTTGCCAATGATTTTAAAAGACTGGTGCAGATAGTCTTATGTTAGAGCTGCTAATGGATCAAATTTAAGTATTTCTAATAAAATTCAATGCCTGAAATAATTTATGTAGCATTTATATACATACCCAGTAAATATACTAGGAAATCGTATTGCTGGTTGCTTCTTACTGCGGCTTTTAATGCGTTTTTGGTTTCCATGTGCAGCATCAGAAGTTTCTGTGTTTAAACTTTCCTTTGCTGTTTCATTTGAAGATTCAACGTTAACAAATTTAAGAGCATTGATTTTACGATTTGAACAACTTTCACTCTGGATGCAAATATTTTCTGATGATTCGGCAGCAGCAAAGACATCTTGCAATTTCTTTTTTCTCTCTTCTGTTTGATCCATTGATTCTAACTAAAAAAATGTTTTATTAAAAGATACATTATTGAATTCCAAGAAAATGTTTTAAGTTTTTCTTGTACAAAGCTTTCGCTATTGCATGTGATATGCATGATAAATAGGTAAGCAAGTTAAAGGCAATTATTTTAAAGTATTTTGTAAGTGAACACAAAGCATATCTATACAAGTATGTTTATAACGTGCAGATTCAATAGTGGGACAGTCAAAATCTCAAAAGTTAAAACATCAATTTCTTTCTAAACAGCTATTTTAAGTATATGAAGTGTCTAGTGATCAGCATTCCTGACTGCGGATAGGGAGGTCTGGGTTCGAATCCCAGTCAGGGCATGGATGTACTTTTTCTCTCTCTCCTGTCTTTGTCCTTTCCTTGCATGAATGGGTTGTGAATGGTTGCCTAACCTTTAAACGGGTTCCTATGGTATGTGTGTACTGAGGAAGTCGGACTTCACACCCAATTACGGTTCAGTTGAAAGAGTGGAGCAGCGCACCTATACTGCCAGTCTGGCTGGCACTCGGCAAAAAAAAAAAAAAAAAAAAAAAAAAAAGTATATGAAGTAAATTCCTACGTTTACTTCAAAAATCAATCGAAAGGCAGATTATATATATATATATATATATATATATAAAGTTTACACAATTTTTTTCAAGTAAATTAAAAGCAGTTTGAAATAATTTAGTTTATAAATAAAATTATGAAAATTCAAAACCATGAAATTTAGGTACTGAATACAAACAAGTTTGGATACAAAAATTAATAATCTAATGAACTTAAAAGGTTTAACTAACAGTTTTAATTAACAATTATAATAAAGTTAAGCTTGTTTAAATTTATTAAAATTTAAAACAATCTTGACAAAATTGTATGAAGAGTTTAAATCTATCAACAAAAATACGGAGAATAGTTTAAAATTTTGATGTTATAACTTCTAATATTTTAAGTTTGACAAATTTTTCTCCTGAAATTTAATTTCTCTATAGCTGAAATACTTTAAATATTCCTTTGTATACAATACTCTTTCGATATAAACATTTTTAAAATATCAAAAAATCAGATGACTAAATTTTCTCACTTAAAAAGTCTTAGACTTGCAAATACATATGATTTAATATTAAACAATATTAGCTTACAGTGAAACTATTGATTTACGAATTTTTCAATTTGATAAGCTGTAACAAATTAGAAAATTTCAGAAGACTGCATAATTTGTATGCTTAGACATTCTTTATATCAAATTTACAAAAACTGAATTAATATCATTTAAAACAAAGTTAAAAATAATTTCATAGAACTTACTTCTTGATTATTTAATTCATGGTTGACATCGCTATTTCTTTTAAGTGTACCATGCTTTCCCTTCGTACTTATCTGGATATCATTCAGATTAATGCTAGAATACAAAGTCTTGCCATCGTTTTTAAATTCGCAAGTTAATGATTTATTTATTGAAGTACTCAATTTATCATCAGAAACCGGGATGTTATTAGTTCCATCAGGAATATTTCTAATTTTTATTGGTACCATTTTTCCTGCCATGGGTGTTTTTAAAATAACAGATGAGCTCGGTAGAGGAATGTCTTCAGTGGAAGAAAATTTCCTCATATTTTGGTTGGTATAATCTAATTTATGTTCTCCACTGTCACTATGCTTGAATGATTTCATTAACCTACATTTTAACTGGTTAACAGAATTCTGGCTTAATGGATTTTCAATTAAATTCAACTCTACTTGATTTTTTAATGTTTCAGGTGCAAAATCAAAAGATATTGAATGGGTATCTCTCTTTGTTAATGTGTCGTTTATGTTAGCGGTCTTATTTGAAGAATTAACTAAATTATTTTTAGTATCCGCGTTACTTATAGTATCATTACAATGGTCATAGCAATTCTGAGCATTTGGTGATCTATAAAGTTTTTGTTGAAAATTTTTTGATGGTGTTTTACTCACATTTTTATCCTGATTACAGCTCTGGATTATTTTATCCTGAATTTCATAACTTACTTTGTGTTTCTCAGTATTCAGACAGTTGTTAATGGATACCCGTTTAGAATCAAGATATTGCTTGAAAGCCTCCGTATTTACATTTTTTGTAAGATTTGATCTGTTTATTGTCGCACGTCGACATTTTGTTGGAGATAAATATTTCTTAATGCTTTCACCAGACAATATGACACTATTATTGGAGATAGGATTACTCTGAGTTTCGGATTGAACTGAAGAGCTTGATGCAGTTTTTGATCGTATTAAAGAAGTATGCTTGATTCTGGGAAGCATTGTTTCCATGTAAGAACTATAATCAAACTCAGGAAATTGAAGATAGTTGTCAGAGAATACAGAGCATCTCGGTGTGGTAATTTCTTGTAGTATTTTCTTTCGTCTTTCTGCCCATATTTTTAAATATTTCTGATCTTTTGTGACTGATGAAGCCGTACTCTTAACTGAAGAATTCAGCACAGGATTTTCCATGAAAACGCAATCTCCTGATGATGAGGTTCTACTTTGAGATTGTGATTGTACATGAGAATCACTTGTTAGATTAGGGCGATCCTTAAATACCCATCCATAGGACTCACTTTTTGAAATCTAAAATAAAACATTTGATAAAATCCCGTTAGTTAAATTAGATTGAATAATCCCATTCGATACATTTAAGTATAATTCACGATTTCTTATAAAGTAATAATTAGATAACATTAAAAATGCATGACTGTTTAATAATTAAACTTTTAATATTTCCTTATTTATCATTTTTAGGATTATATGCAAGTTATTAATGTCACAATAAAATCTTAGTATTCATTACATATCAGTGCATTTATGATCACCAGAGTGATTTAGAACACAGCTTTTATTTGCTTAGAAAAAGGAATTGATATCTGCTTTTCTTTTGTGCGTACACGTCAAGAATTCTATGAAAACGAAAGCCCATTTCTTAGATAAAGATGCCTTAAATTTACATGTCATCATTAGTATTTCAATGACTTATGAAAAGTCCTTTTATAATAAGCTTTTAATTAGGTGGAATAAGGAATATTTCATCTCGTATTGGTGAGATTAAAATGTTTTCTTTATTATTTATAAGACTGCATTCCGAGTCTTTTCTCTCAATTTTCATCTGGTCACAATCAATTCGCAAAATACCTATTGCACTTCAACCCAAGCTCAAATATATGTGAAGCACAAATAAAGAATTCAAACTGAAGCATTCGAATTTCTCATGCCCTATTTTTGATAGCCCTAGATTGTGCTTACAGAAAAGGAAAATGTTCAGCGTAACTTGGTCAGTGCACTAATTAAAAACATTAGATCACTGGAAAAATTCAAACTGCTGTTCTTTGCTTTATATGTATAACATTTAATTTATAGTTAATTTTCTTTCATAAGTCCCCCGTTATACATATCGTGTATACGAAAAGATTGTGTATATTCAAAATAAAAATAGAGTATAAAAAAAGGGCAAAACTATTCAAAAGTTTTTAAGTCAGTTCGCAACTTAACTTTTGAA
>JAPDSC010025158.1:107624-125187 GCA_026290005.1 Latrodectus geometricus
TTTAACAATTATTTTTAAAGATTTCGAAACAAGGTTTTGGAAACTTCTTAAAACAATAAAATTTACATTAAGAGTAATATATCTTGAAATAAAAAATTTATTAATAAAGTAAAAATATCAATAATAATAAATATATAGATATTTTTAGTTTATAAATTTACAAATTTCACAATGAATGTGAATTACAATGTGTCTATTTGAAACATTGTATATATTATAGAGAGGATTCACATCAGGCAATTTATCATTATTGTCTAGATTGTTACATAAATTAATCGAGCATTTTGAATTCGTTCGGTCAAAGGATCTTTATTAATCTAAAAAATACCATTATTAGTTATATATTAAAACTATGTGAATAACTACAAACCATCTTTAAGCACTTAAGCGTAATTATTTTTAGGTAATGTTTTACTGTAAAAAATACTCCATTAAATATTTGTGACTAGCTTGCAGTGTCCTTTTGGTAAACTTAGTTCCTGGTCTCATGACGTCTGTGTGAGCCACACTAAACCTTTTACAATGCATTTCTTTTATATTCTCTCATTTTTCAGATCAATGTTTCTTCACTCATTTAAAGTCCAACTGATAAATTCACGAAATCAATCGATGATTTGTAGACATTGCGCATAAATCAATCAATGATTACATTTTTATTAACGTTAAAAATGATTTCATATGAGTAATTTGAATTTTCTAATATATGATTTCTGCTCATTGTGTTTATTCTATTAAACACAATCATTATTCAAATATTTAAATCTTAGCACTTTTTTGTAATGAACTTAATATACTCTTGATTAGTTATCACAAAATGGAATCATAGCACATTTTGAATCTACTATAATGTTGTCTATACTTTACAATCTGAGTATTTGCTTTACATTGAAAACAGGAAATATTTCGTCATAAATTTCTCGAATTTATATATTTGCAAAAATATTTAAAAAAAACGAATTCAAATTTAGTATCTTACTTAAAAAAGTTCTTCCATTCAGAATTACTAACCCATTGTCAAATATATTATTGGAGCAACTTAAAAACAGTATTTTTTGCTACTATTAGATTTCTTTTCAATTTACATTTAAAAGGAAATATCAATATATTTTCAGAAAATATCTCAGCGAAAGTTGTTTTATGTTGGCAACATTCATTCAACTTAAGAACTTTATATCAACTAAATCTATGTTTAATCGCTAATCGATGTTAATGACAAACACTACGTGTCTTTGAATCCTGTCATGAGTCAGCTTTTCAAGAATGCTTGAGACTTTGTTTTGATATCCCACTATTCTTGCATGTATATTTAGTATTATCCTCCCTCAATAGGAGTAGCATTTATACCACTAATAATAATTTTATAAATTATATGCAAAAGTTTTACATCACTATTTGGATTTATTTATTAGAAATTAACGCTCTTATTAAGATTTACATATGTGATTTAACTTAAATACTAAAAATGATTTTAAAATATCTCTCTTATACATTCATTAAAATAAATAATTTTTAAGAAATTTCACAGATTGTTTTTTAGTTGTCAAATGTAGGTCTAGATATGTTTGACAGTAATGTCAGTAAAAGTAGTTATTTGTTTTTGCAATGAATTAATTAATGGATAGAACGTAAGGTTTATTATGAGTTTCCCCAGAAACACAGGATTAATGACTCGTTCTTTCCAAATTTAAAAAGACGCGTTGTATTGAACATCATCTCGAATTTCATTTGCACACATGAATGTTTCACAAATTTATTTCATTTTTATAATATACAGCAGATGGTAGAAGAAATTTTTTTATCCACAACTATTTTTTCTTCATAAATAAAATACTACTCGAAAACACTATTTAAAATATTTACTGTATAATAAACATGTGCAATACAAAATTTATATTAAAAGCAATTCTTATTTTCATTTTATTGGTGAAAAAACATTAAACTAAACCTTCAGTTTATACTACATACTTTATTTTTTGGATATAACAAATCATTTCAGTTTTTTTTCTTTTTTCCAAAAACTACACCTTTATCTTGTTAGACATTCATCTGCTTTTATGTTGTCTGGAAGCACTAGTTATTTTTCACATTTTTGATGTCTAAAAATTGCTTATTTTCCGGCATTTCCTCTCAGTGCCTTAATAATCTAATATATTTCCTTCTTAGAAATTATCCCTGACATCAAATTTGAAGACTTAAAAAAGGAAATTTGAAGTGCAGTGGTTTTTTCTGTCGTAGTTCATGGAAAAGTAACACTCCGTCAGTCAGGTAAGTTCTTGGATTTCTACAGTTACCATGGTAATAAATGTACTTGCTACAATGACCTAGATATGGCGCGCGTTTCTCTTTTTGCAACATCATCACAAGCTTAGATTGACTATGCATTGTGAGAAGAATAGGAATTCTTAAATTCGATTCCACGTTAATGATGATCATTACTATCAAGAATCCAATATTTACATATAAAGCTATTGATTATACTTTTATCCATGGGCTGTAAGATGAAAATTAGATTAGGTGGGAAACATTACCCACATGAATTGCTTAAGAAAAAAAATCTTTGTTTCTAGATAGTTAATCCTCGCATTTATAAGATTTTCATCAAGAATATTGTTTGTTAACTACCATTGGAAGGATTTAGGATTCTTTAAAAAAGCTAATTCATTAAATCGATCATAAAATTGAAAAATATTTTAAAAGTAAATGGAAGAGGCATGAAAACTAGTTTGTGGCATATTTCAAATTTCCATTTCGTAAAGGGAACTTAAAATTATCTTTGTGAGTAAGGGACCCTGGCAAACACTTGTTTGTAAAAACGTATCTAGTGTCTACTGAATTTCTTAAATGCCTACTACTTTTTATTACCCATTACTTTTTTAATATCTTTTTCATGTTATGCATTCTTTTCATTTCAAAATATTTGAGGACACATCAAATTGTTAGCAATTTTTCAAGTTTCTCGTCGAAAATAATTATTTGAAAAAAAATAGAGTTTTCGTATCTTAACATCGCCACAAATCAGCATCACGTTAATATATTTTAAATTAATTATGGGAAAAGTAGACATAATTCTGGTTATCAGATTATACAAATACCTTCATTGTTCTTGAATGTTTTAGAATTTTTCTTCTGCTCTTACGAAATAAGGAATATTGGATTACAGCTATTTTCATACTATATATGCAAACACTTTACAAAATTGTGAGCTCAAAATCACACATAAAATTACCTGTGCAAGATTCTTTCTACTTTGGTAAGTATAAGATGGCATTATTCTTGATTCCTTTTATTTGTTTATATTTTGTTGGCCAATTTTGGAATATAAAGAAAATGTTTTAAGAAGAAAATGTTGAAAGACCATATTTAAGCTCATTCTGATAATTTTAACATTTAACTAACAATGTATGAATTTATCTGTAATCATGATAAACGTTGCTATACGAAGTGAGTTTTCTCAGATCAATTTGACGGTTGCGGCTGTGAAAAACTTACTTCCAAACGCCCATATTATACATTTATAAATGGGATATCAAAATTTGTATACGTCATGTAAAAGGAAGTCTGAATGAATAAACTGATAGATTTTGGAAGAACTCAACCACTTTAATAAAAATAATCCATGTACTTGAAAGACTTAAATAGGCGATAAGCCTGAAAGAATTAAACAGCTGTCCCCTTTAAGATGTTAGAATAATATGATATCAGTTACCCTTAGATTCGTCACATTTTGACGTCACGTAACAGATTTATCTATTCTATATTCCAATGACAAAATCCATCACGAAATTTATCAGATATGGTGATTCGCTGTTATTTACGATAAAAACAAAAGGCTAAATTTTTATCAAATGACTTAAATATTGGAAGGAAAACTTCGCTTTCCAGACCTCTCTTCGAATGTTTGTTCAAGTTTGTACTTTAGTTAAGACTTTTCATCGCGACACGTAAATATGTCCAGTTTTCTTTTGCAATCTCTCTTTACTGTGTGTGTGTGTGGTAAGATTTTATTAGTTTGTCATTTTACAACCTTTTTTTACACATGAGAGCCAGTTTGATGAGAGCTTACAGTTTAGAATGGATTCTAAGTCATCGCCAATATCCATACAGGACGTTCGAATCAGACTTAAAGTTATTGAATCAAAATAAAGAATGTTAATCATTCAGCAGCAAACCATCTTTCGGAAGACAAACACTAAAAATTAAAAAAACATACTTTTATCTAATTATTTGCTCTCTCAAAGCAATATAATTTCTAATCGTAATAGGACAGTTTGATCATAACTAAAGCTGTCAACGCTCTAAAATAAAACTTGTCAATCGCTCTTCTGTATTTATGGCCTACCTATTATCTGGTTTTCAAATGTCTTACAATCTTTATATGTTTAATAAAATATAATGGAATTACTGACTCATCTGAATTCAGGCACGAGTTGGTATGATAATGAGTCTTTAAAAAGGTCTTTTATTGACGAGATAAGTTTGATAGATATTGTGTGTATCTG
The DNA here is from genome assembly GCA_026290005.1 of Latrodectus geometricus. NCBI lineage: Eukaryota > Metazoa > Arthropoda > Arachnida > Araneae > Theridiidae > Latrodectus > Latrodectus geometricus. The sequence goes on from JAPDSC010025158.1 coordinate 112,124, forward strand.
TATTCAAATTTACAAGATTAACTGCACCTGTAAGTCTGTTCCAGTTTCTATGGCAGAAGAATTATCAGAAATTTACAAGTTTTCAATAGATGATTTAATAATTTTAACAATTTAAAAATTTATACAGCAAATAAATTTGAGATGAAATGATCACTTAATGCATACATTTTTTAAAAACCTTTATTAATTTAAAAACGCAGCCAAGAGAATTTTAATTTTATTAAAATAAGTATATAAATAAAATGCGATAAAATGCAGACTTTATCTCAAAATATTTGCATAATATCAATAAGATTGAACTTTATTAAATAATTTGAAATACAAATAATACATTGACAATGATAATAAATAATATGTTTATGATTATTTATTATCATATTGATGAAATACAAATAATATATTAAATAATAATGACATCTGAAAAAAGTGACAATGTTAATGAGCCCTGAAAACTTCTTGGCTTTGACAATAAATATGAAGGAAAATTTCATGCAATTTCTTGATTCCTCTTATTAAGCATAACTTTGTTTTTTTCTTTCCTTTGAGCGATTTCCAACAGACTACAACAAGGAAAATGGAAACAGTAAGTATTCAGAGGTAAATATCCTCCATTTGTTAATTTTAATTATATATTGGTTTTCATCAATTCAAAATTTTTTCGCAAACACATTTTAAAGTAAAGGCTTTAATAGCAGTGCAAAGCTTTGAGAGTCCTTCAGAAAACAAAAAGATTTGCATGGAATGTTTTTCCAATCATATTTAGTAAATGTAAGACAGTTTGGAGGAAAAAGTAAAAAACCAGGTGTTTAAAACTAAGATATGTAAGAAATATATGTCATATGGTTTTTTTACAACTCAAACACAAAAATACTGGTTCATTAAATAATAACTATACGTCAAACGAGTGTGACCGCTACTTAGTTTCGATAAAATGACGTTAGAATGCCTATATGGGATAATGTTTCAACTATTAATGTGAGGTTTAATACAAAAAGTTTTTTGGTTTCTATTGCTGATTCAAGAAATCTCAGTAGAATGGACATAGCCAAACACTGAATAGTTGAGGTCGGCATAAGGGATTGCGTGCTTAATGGGACCCTTTAGCAGCGAATTAAGCTAATTCATTGCCGGTAATACCAAGGTGACTATGTATCCAACAAAACCGAATTTCAAAACTATTACGAGACATTTCGAGAGAGACTTTATTAATATGTATTACTCTTTGTTAGAAATTAGTTCTTTATAACGCGTCAGTTAATTTCCATCATTGGAAAGAAAGCTGAACTGTAAGCCATTGAAAAATATTTATACATAAATTATAGAGAACATTAAACTTTCCATCTTAATATAAGAATGAGAAGACTGGAATAGAATTTAACATCCTTTGCAATGAATTTATCTAATCTACTAAGCCGCAGTAAATTTTCCTTTAAATAATCATAAAAGTTACACGAAATGTGGATTTTAACAAAAAATTTTTTCAATTAATAAAGATCTACTCAGAGTTTTTTCATGCATTTAATTTTACACTATTAAAGTTAATAAGCATTTTTAACTTTTAAGGGCAGTTTAGCTATCGACGAAATTTTATGAGAATGTTATACAAAATAAAATTTTGCATTATCAGTGAAGTACAAGGTTAAACGGACTAGGACGCATGATAGAAGAATTGATAAAAGTTTCATTAAAATAAGAACTATTGAAAAATTTCCACCTATTAAAAATTGTTTTCGAAACATAAATCTAACGAAACGCATTTAAAACTGAAATAAGAATTTCAATTTTCCTTCATTTCAAATGAAATAACAGTGTAAAGTTTAGATTTTAACTATTGTCGAACAAATAGTTAAAATATATTAAAAATTTGATGAAAGCTTATACAAAACAAGCTCAATTCTTACATTTTCGCTTAGTTATATGTTATGCCATAAAACCACAAAACCAAATATTAAGGTTTGAGTTTTACAAACGACAACTTTGTAATGAATTGCAATGTTTCGAATCTAAAAAATATGGCTACCGAAACTGATAATATTAAGTGCTAATTTTGGTGCCATTGCATTATTTATCCACACTTATCAATAATTACATACAAAATATATTTCACTTTCTTTTTGTTCGCGGGATATATATAGTGTGTGATTGGTGAATTATCTTACCTTTTATTGCCATCGAACACTAAAACTAGCTTCATTTTTGATGTTATCAACAACATTAAAATTGTTTTAACGCCACAAAAGCAAATGCAATAAAGCATCGTAAAATTTTCAACTGATATTTTCTGAATCACTAATATCCTAATTTCTCTAAGTTATAAATTTATTCCTATGTTTTAAATTTATTCCTCTATGTAACTCATAAAATTTCAAAACATAAAAAGTTCTATTTTACACATATTACACGTGCTGAATATCCATTACCTTCCACAACTTCCTAATACGATTAGTTCTATCAAGCAACTCTTCTTCACTTAAGCCAAGCAACGAATCTTCATCCATAATCAAGTTAGAAATATCTGTTTTCCCATCTGGTCCAGTAGGACACCTGTTGAAATATTTAAACTAGCGTTACTTAAAAATAAAATATTCTTTAATATTACAAAACGCATTTAGCACAAATGGTAATCTACAAAAAAGAGGGAACTCAAATTACATAGTGTCAAATTGGAAACCAAAACATAAATCATTCGCTTTTAGGTAATAGCTTTTAGGTACAAGAATATTTTAGTCTTTTTATTACAAGCTGTGTCTAATTAACGCTTCTTTTGCTTAGATTACACACAAATTTCTTGCTGTTTTCACTCATTTCCAATGTTTTGACAGTGTCAGATCAGGTCCATAAATCCATTAACACGTAAAAAATCAGAAACAAGAAAGAGATAAGAGTAAATTTTTACCCAAAGAAAGCCCACAAACAACTTAAAATAGTTTTTTTTTTAAAATTATAATGACAAAAAATGCTGACTTACCTCTAAATACAACCGAGTTGGAAAAACTTGTAAGTTTTTTGAAATCCGTGCATTGCTCTAAAAATTTTATTAATGTTCCGATTGGAATAATAAATTGTGAAAAATAAATTTCGGTTTTTTATGCAATTAACAAGAATATATTGCATAATACTATTATTGGAATATTTGATGTCACTGTAAATTTCCAACCTATTTTGTTTTTTCAGAAATTTCTAAACTAAATATCTAACTGAAAATACTTCTAAATATATGAATTCATCAAAATCTCTTATATAAGATATGAATTATTTCTAATTTAATAAAAGTTTCTCCTTCAGAATTCTTCAATTGTTACAAAAATATTTGACACTAGTTTTCCTTCAGTTGACAAATAACAGAGCCAAGAATTCTTCTTCAAAATTTTTATGAATGCTTAGACTTGAATTGTATCGATCTAAGATAAGCATAAAAAATATTTCAAGTGAACAAGATTTGTATGTCTCATTTTAAATTTAATGGAGAGTAAAAGCAAGTACATTTTTCATGAATCAACTGAGGCTTGAAGAAGTCATTAATTTCATTTTAATATAAATTTTTCTCTTATTCGTTGTGGTCTTTTCTCAATGTAATTTTGATTCTTATGACAAATATGCAATTCATATTAAAGAGTCCTTCATTAGCACAATGAAATCAATTATTCTACAAATGGAAAAAGAAATTAATACTTCCACTTTGTTTCATCCTAAAATGAATTTAAATCTACTTATAAAATAGAAATTTTACATTTCTACTTCCAATGAGCAGTAAGAATATAGAAATTAGAGAAATACATGAGGAAATTAAAAAGCGTAAGTTTAACTTTCTAATCTATCATTTAAATAATCTGTAACAAATTATTGTTGATAAATTTCATTTACCATTTATGACTAAAACATGAAAGTTATTTTACATTTTAATTTTAATGTAAAAAAAGTATTTTAAATAAAAGTTTGTTATAAAAGTTTTTTAAATTTTTCCAAAAATCTTTACTTTACTACTAACGATATTATAAAACTAATGTTTAATTTTTTCAGTTTAACATTTTTTTGAATAAAAACCTAGAGGGAGATGCTACATAAATTGTCAGTAAGCTACATGTTATTTCAACATTTACATAGAAGTTTCTAATGCTAGATATTTTTTGACTTTGTTTCTTACTATTAAATATTGCATTCAGAAAAAATTTAAATGTCTATGATAATAATCCCTCTTATTAATATGTGCTCTCTTTTTTATGTAATTATGGTATTATTCTTAATATCACTTGCAAAAAAAAAAAAAAAAAAAAAAAAAAAAAAAAAAAAAAAAAAAAAAAACTTGGGAATCATTTGCCTTGAGAACGCTCACTATTTTTTCATTTTGAGATCACTATTATTTAGACGTTAAGAAATATGTTGAACCTTTCCAAATATTCCTATACAAGATTGCATTTGAAAAAAACCAGATTACTCATAACTTTTTCACAAACTAGACATTAGAAGCTTTAGAGATTTCACATTAAACTTTAAAAGATTCCTGTGCCTGTTTATCAAAAAATTAGTGTTTCACCATTAAAGTCTGATATTTCTGTAGTAAATATAATCAAAACATTAATGATTTATCCTATTTGTAGGAATTTGCGTTGAATTATTCCAAATGTAAATTTCCATGAAAGAAATCAATTGCCGTAAGGACCAATTTTTCGTTTAAATATTTTTTACAATGAATTTGTAGCAGTTATTTCAAATCTAAGAAAAGGACAAAATGCATATAATCCAAATTTCTCATTATCATTTGATTCTCAATTGTTTTGAATTAACAATCTTCTTACACAATAATGAAATACTGATGATGTGGCTTCATTGTTTGATATGCATCTATGACGCCTTTGAAGCATTGCCTATCTCTACTATTTTACGAAATATTTCACTAACTGTATCAACATTTAACTTGTCATTTTGTCAAAATTTGAAACATGTTTATAACTTTGTCATGTATACTTCCCAAATAATCACTAAATTTTTGACCATTACCTCAATATTTAACAATGATAATATTTTGAACAGCAATTATACTAGAGTTTCATAGCTTGAATTCATGGATGAACATTATTCTTATAAGATATCGCATTGCATTTCGAAGTATGTTGCAGCCAATTTTTATTTTCCCTTACCCTAACACTGGTTGGTAAAACTGGTAATTATATTCGTTTAGTTATATAATCTATTCATCAAATATTAATTTAAACACTATAGAGCTAAGATGCAAGTCATGCAAGTCAATTTTTACTAAATAAGTATTAAAGCAATGTGAAATTTTGTGTGCGACGAGCACTCTTGCTCATTATATTACTCTTAGCAATACTAATACCTTTTCAAAATAGGCACACGTATGAGCAAGCAACTGAATAGTTAGAGCTCTGACCTTTAATGAAATAGTTCGCGAGTTTGTTTGCAGTTGAAGTATGTTTGTAGTGGCTCGAAATTCATTTCATATTGTAAATCCTGTATTAACACACAAAACTCAAAATTAACCATAGGGCAACTAAACCCTCAAAGAAATATTCTCTTAAGTCACTAAATTTAACAAATGATAGTGAATACAAACAGAAATATAATAGTAACATTTTTGCATAAGAAAAGCTCGAAATTCTGGCATTTTAAGAAACATTTCCTGGGTTGAAACTTTGCCTCCAAGTAGTTTAGCAAATATAACTTAGTAAATTTAAAAATAATTTCGAGAAAAATTTCAAACAAAAGTTTTCGTAATGAAAAATAATTTAAAAAGATTTCTCATTATTGCATATTTAATTTATAGCCAATAGTCCAGACAAAGTATTTAATTAATGTAAAACCTTAACATTTGTAAAATTGGAGTTACTGATTTTAAGTAAAACATAAATAAATGCAGTTCTCTAATTTTTAAGGAACTGAATATAAAAATTGTAATATGCAATATACGTGTTAATTTCGCAATAATTATATAACTACACTTACCCAGTTAGTATGCTTGGGAATCTTATCACAGGTTTTTTCTTGACACAACTCTCGTTTTCTTTGCTTTTAGTTACTGAAAGAAATTTTTTTTACACTATCTTTTGCTGTATCATTCAAAATTCATTTTTTTTAAATTTAAAGGAGGTACCTTCATGATTGGAACAGGTTTCACTCAAGTCGCGAATGTTTTCTATTGAAGATTCTACATTAAATGAAGCGTTTTTCAGTTTATCCTGGTCCACTTCAACTCCAGATTTTGGAATCGCCTAAAAAAAATACTTGCTTTGCTTTATTAGATTAAAAGTATTTAATTTGTTTATCATTTTGAGTTGTAAATTTAATAATTTTTTTCTGAATGTTAAAGTATTAAATGGCATGAAAATCAAACATTTCAAATACATAATCAGCAAGAAATCATGAAAAATTTATGACAGCCAAATGTTTTAGTTAATATGAGATATTGATAATGAAATTAAAAAAACATGTTTCAAGAAATTAATTTAAGTCTTCTGTGCATAAAAACAATCATCGTTTTATGTGAAAATATAAAAGGAAATTTTAAGTAAACATCTAAATTCAAGTTAATTTCTTTTAGTAAATATGTTTTAAAAACTAGCAAGAAAAAAGGTTGCAAATAATTAATCACTTTGAGGCTTATTTTTGGGTTTATAGAGCAATATCCAGAATAGGGTAAATTACGCCGAAACTTATTTTTTAAAGCAAATTTTTATTTATTAGCCAAGCATTTCTACGGCAACGTTAAAATCCTCATAATCCAAGAAAATAATTGTTTAATATTAAAATCCTAACTTTATATAATAGAAGCAATAGGCAAATTCAAATTGTAAATTATATAAAATAACTACAATTTATGAAATCTTTTGCCCTAGTAAGGCAAAAATTTCTGTGGTGTAACTCCACCAACAAATCAGGAAAAATTGTGAAAAAAGGTAGTCGATGGTTATTATAATATATCCTTTCTCAAATCAGACAGCTGAATTAATGATAAAATTGGATTTAATGAAGCCTTAGCAGCTGCTCCCATTTCCGACAAGAGCAACATGACTCAGCATCCAAAAAAAAATTTCCTAATATTTACCAGCAAGAGAATTCAATGCTATGAAAATCTTCGGCACAACAGGTGGGCATGTAGAATTACTTTTTCCAACGCTATGAAATTATTCAGGCTATAAGAGTACACACATAATCTCATGGAGGTAAGGGTATTCTCATGCAGAGAATAGAATTATTGCATGGTGAATATGGTTTCAAATATAGACAGATAACAATGAAAATATATATGTATATATGGAAAAGTTATACATTATAAGACTTGAAAAATTCAATTTCACATTCGATATTAATGCAAATTTGTGCTGTCTCTAGTGTTTTTAAATCTAATTTATATAATATAGAGTATTTCATATACATCATAGACAGGCGTAGAATGTTTAACAATGAAACCCAGTAACAAACTCAAATTATATTCAGTGTTTTCGTTGATATTTCTGATGTTCCCTGAAATAAAATATTCCCATATATTTGAGTAAAATAAATTAGTGTTTCCGAATTTACAAATAAATGTGATTTAAAAATATTTATACATCATTTAATAAATTGAGGAATTTTTTAAACATTCACATGCTAATTTGTGAATTAATAGACATTTAAATAAAATTTTAAAAAATGAAGTTTGTACCACTTTAAAACAGAAGTAAATATTAATGAAAATTTTCTATTAACTTACTTTATGTATTTCATTTTTAAGTGCCTCTTCTCTTTTTAGAGCAAGATGTTTCACATTTGGAATTGTTGGGAAATCAGTCAATGGTATACTGGAACACAAAATCTTAACTTGGTTTTGGGAATCGCACTTTAAGGCTTTATTCTTTGAATTTCCCAATTCGCGAGGAGAAATTGGAAAACTCTTCATTCTACTTAACGAAGTTTTTTTAATTGTAATTGGTATAACTTTTCCCAACATTGAATTTTTTGCAGTTGCAGATGGGAGATAATTATGTAGAGGAATGTCTTTACTAAGAGAATATTTTCTCATTATATTTTTTTGATTGTTATACCTTAATTTATATTCTTGATTGTTAGTATTCTTGAAAGTTTTCTGGTAATTTACTGTTAAATTAATTTCTGGCTCAGTTTTCCATGCTTCAAAATCAAAAGATACTAAATGGGCACAACTTGCTCGACTATTTTCTGTGTTCGAGTAATCAATTATTTTTGTATGGTTATCTTCATCTAATTTTATAGACTCATAACAACAATTGCAATGACACTGGATATCAGATGATTCACATAAATTTTGCTGAATTACTTCTGATTGTGTATAATTCATTGTATTTGTATTAGGATTAAAGTTTTGAATCATTTTGAAGTAACATTCAGGACAACGTACAGCGTGTTCAGCATCAAATGTATTCGAACTGTTACTCATAATGGATGCTTTTTTAGAATAAATAAAATGATTGTAAGTATCTTCATTAACATTTCTTGCGCGAATTGATCTGTTGATTGTTGCATGACGAACTTTTGTAGGAAATATTTCCTTTTTGCTGCTTTTGCCAGAAACTCTGTTACTCTTATTGAAGACTGGTTCCTTCTTTCCAATTTCGGTTTGTTCAAAAGAACTTGATACAATGTTCGATCGGATTAAAGAGGTGTATTTGATTCTAGGTAGCATTGTTTCCCTGTATGAGCCATAATTCAATTCTGGAAATTTAAAATAATCACCACATCTCGGTGTAGTAATTTCATGAAGTATTTTTTTTCGTTTCTCTTCCCATATTCTGAAAGAATTTTGTTCTTTTGTGAATGATACAGACCTATTTTTACGTATTGAATTTAGTATGGAATTATCTATAAAAACGCTGTCATCTGAAGAAGTAGAAAATGATTGTGGATATGAATCATTTATGCGATCAGGATTAGGATTAAAAACCCATTTATAAGTTTCAATGTTTGAAATCTGTAATAAAAGAAAAATCGTTCATAGTAATTATAGATTAGAAATGCATTTGAACCTATTCATGATCATTAAAAAAGTAATAACCAAATAACATTAGTAATTTAAAATTTGGGAGCGTTTAATAGTAATTATGCTTTATTAGTAATTTTTATTAGTAATTATGGTTATTTTCTAAAATAATCTAATAAATAGAATAATGCTTTTTCGTTTAGTAAACTGTTATAAAATTTAAATTTTTATAAAGAGTTATGTTTATTAAAATACTTGATGAAGAACAGAATTTTGTAAATTATTTTGTTATGCATTTTATCGTGAAATAAGTTTAAAACATAAAATTGAATATTATTTTAAGAAATATTAACTAGAACACTTCATGTAAGAATAAGTCAGCTCATCTTAACTGTAAAGGTTGATAATTGATAAAGTTTCGTTCGAATATTTTTCTGTTCGAAAATTTTTTTTTAAAGAATTAAATTGTTTATTCAATATTAGTAGATCTGCTTACAGATTTAAATTTCTTCTAACAAAAATTAAGTTTTGATAGTAATTTCTTTTTATTTTCTTACATTTAAATCATTTTTGTTTCATTTAAGCCATATTTTATAATTTTCAAATTAATAGTGTTAAAATACAATGAACCGAAAAAAAAATCAAAGATACATAAACATGAATGTTAAGCTTCAAATTTAGTAAGTGGAAAATAATTATAATGAATTTTAATAGCGAAATAATTTACAAGATTAAAATTTTTTATAGAAAACCAAGTAAATGAATTAAACTATGTCGATTCAACATCAATTTATATATTTAAAAAAAAATGTAGTGTTCAAATTTAGTTTTATAAAAATTCTGACAAGAAAACTAGTAATTCAGTGAAACTAGCATTAATGTTAATTATAAATAAGAATCTGATCTATGGATGCGCTGTAATGATTTATAAAAGTAAACTTCGAAATGTTTATATCTCACTAGTGTCTCACGATTCTCTTTTTGAAATACTGATGAATACATGTCGAAAACATTAAAATTTGTTAGCTTAAAACCACTCAATTTTTTGAGGAAAGAAAATATTAATATGCAACTAATGAATTACAATTTGATGGATGCAGAATTCAAGAAAAAGAATATTTCTAGTTAGCTTAAAATTAAAATTTTAAAAAAAATGTATTAATGACATATGCATTATTGAAAATAAAGTTGTACTGTCTAATATGAGCGATACATTTAAAATCTAGGATATTAATAATAAAATACATATCAAACTGAAAATAAAAATAAAATATTAAAGAATGCTTACACAGGATTCATTTTCATGCTTCAAGTTATCCATTGTCTTGTTTCATAGATCACTTTCACAATCAATTATCTAAAAGAATGTATGGGAATAAATTGAAAACACTCAATTGGAATAGATTTAGTACAAAAAGAAAAATAACATCAAAAATGTTCCAGTTGTTGGAATGTTGCATTTTTATTTAAAAAATGTTACGAGCTTTCAGTAAGGAAACTTAATATTCTAATCCAATTTAGAAAATACATTCAGTGCAATATTTATAAACTCTGTTTATATTCTTGAATATTATTCATATTTTTTTTTAGGTACTCAAGTATTAAAAGCGGGTTTAGAAAAGATGCAAGTTTGAAGTATCAAGAAACTTGGAAGAAATTCATCTTTTCATAAAAGATGAAATCATCAATTTTTTAAAATAGTTATGTTAAGAGCTATAAATGCATTTAATTGAGTTAGTATAAAATAGAAATATCCTATTTTATGTCTTCTATTTTGTACTTCTATTTAACATTTATTGACCAACGAATGAAAAACAGTTTCTTAACATGATATAGATTTATCATGCACTACAATAACATTCAGTATCAAAATTATCCTTTGTGCTTTTTTTCATTAGCAAACTACTTTTAGATAAATATTCCAACATTTACTTCAAATACATATTAACAGTCTAATCAGAATTTCTTGATATCCCTAATCCTTTTTTCATCAAGATGGACTATTAAAACTGTCAAGACTAACGATTAAGATTTTCATGATTTGACTTATTTTGAAATTTCGTAATTGATAACATGTCCATCTAGTTCAACTTACATAAAAAAAAATTGTTATTTATAAATACAAATGAATTCTATAAACAGTAAAATTTTGATATACTTAAAAGTAAAATTTTATATATTTATAAAAATTTAATTTTATTTTGAAACTAAATACTTCTAATTATAATATTTATGTTCAATTTACATATTTTAACTTCATAAAAATGAATAATTAGAACATAAGTGTTATAATAAATGATCACTAACAGTGCATAAAAATTGCTTACTTGAAACAAATATTAAGAAATTAAGACCACGCAGAACAAGAAGGATGTTTCTAGTGTGAATCTATCATGAATAACATTATTCTTCACATAACGTTATCAATAAAACAATTAGTTTCTTTAAATAAAAATCACGTGTTATTACCACATTACAAAGCCGAAAATATTGCTGCCACATATTACAAAGTAATTTCAAAAGCAGTTAAGCATTTTTTGTTTGTATGAGCTTCTTGATACTACCACACACACATTCCATATCATTAATTAATTTTCTCAAAAAGTACCCTCTTAAGAAAAGACGTAGTTCCATGATAGTTAAATAGTGTTCAGGACATAACAAAATAGAATAGAAATGAAAAAGGGTATGCACTTTGAAACTTTTTTAAAGTTTCTTCTTATTTTGGAGGTAAGTGCTAGCTTAGCATTGATCCCGTCAATCGAGATGATTTAAAATTATAAAGTACTAAATTATATTTAGCTGCTTACTGAATTATATTTATCTGGTAACATAATGATAAATAGTTTAAACTGAACATTACTAAATATCCGACGTATTGAGGCCATGGTTGCTTGTTCGAAAAAAGTATGTTTTTGTAATTGAGAATGACTTATCTGACTAACCCAGACAGGATTTTCTGGGATGACTAGTGGCAACAAATAAATATAAAATATTTCTCGATTTCAATACCTTTCCTTTATGGTGGCTGAGTTGATTCAAAAACACAAGTGATTCGTTTTGTTTTGTAGCATTTCAATAGGTAGAAGTACAGTCGGAAATTTTTATAAACAAATCGCGTGTTGCTATTGTAGTTCAAATCTATCTTATACATTCTTAAAGAACAACAGTTCACAAATATTAATTTCATATTAATAAAAATCAAAAGTTAAATGTGCAAAAACTTGATTCCGTGACAAATGATGCATATTAAAGTTAAGTTGCGTAACCTCCGTATGTTTGCAAATGAATATTTCTGCGAACTGAATCTGCAAAATACAAACAACTGTTTTGTATTTCAGAACTACAATCATGTGACAAAGTCTCTTTCCTCCATGACGCTTCTCATCATGAGAGCTCATTAGAGTCTGTAAAACTTTTAACCTGCATAAATGCCTCCAGTTGGATAGTTTTCAGCTTGTGGGTAGGTTAGATATTAAACTCGCTAACTTCAGGTTACGAGAATAATTCCTTTGCCCCAAGATGAAACGATTAATAGTGTTATCAAAATACTAAGTAGATTATTGGAAATAAAAACAAATTATTGCTATCCCGTGAAGGACTCACTAGAGATTTTTAATATTTGCAAATAGTAAAATTAATAAAGCATGAAAAAGCAATACAATTTATCTTTCATACTTTATTGCGTTTAATATTTGCAGAAAGTAATTAAAATTGGTATAGACAGTTTTCTTCAAATCAACAAAAAATCATGGTAATTTGAGTGCGAAGAGCTTCGTTCTCACTATCGAAAAATAGAAAGTTTTATTTCTGACCTAACCGGTTAGGTCATACGATTGTGATGTCCTCCAAGTTCAATCAATACTCATTTAATGTGAAAAATTAAGTTTTGGGACTTTCTGATTAATGGCTCGTATATATTATACGAAGACTCAGTCACCTTTAAATGTGTTGACAGATTGGATCAATGAGAAAATTCTCGTTCTTCTTCTGTGCAATATGAGTTTATATTCACTCATACTTATACATGTTTTGGTTCAGTTGTGATACGTTTCTAATTGTCTACTTCTGCTGACTAAAAAAAAAAAAAAAAAAAAAAAAAAAAAAAAAAAAA
>JAPDSC010025158.1:125587-140836 GCA_026290005.1 Latrodectus geometricus
AAAAAAAAAAAAAAAAAAAAAAAAAAAAAAAAAAAAATGTATTTTTAAACACATTTATAAGACAATGTTGAAACCTTAAATTCTATTATATAAAGTCTTTAAAAACGTATGAAAATCATAACGTTTATTCTCAGAGTGGAACAACAGAGAACAACAAATACTGAAGACGAAATAAACCAATAAATAATTTACACTAACCAACAATATGAAAACTATTGAATTACTCATCACGACTGTATTGAATTAAACCCAGCCAATTTTATCAAGTTTCTTGATAATCAACAAGTGGATATTCTCAGTGGATGTGATGCGTTTGAAAATTGAATGGTTAAAACATAAATTGGATATCAACAGCACACATTTACGAAGTTCATTGAACCATATCAATACATTAATTTTCTTCTGGAATAGAATTTAATTTAACATTAATAAGTTTGAAATATATAATGGTTTATAATGTAGTTGACAAACTGAATAATTGTGCATGTATAACTGCATTTAATAGTATCAACGTGCCTTGTGAGAAGTAGTTCACTTTGACGTATGCAGAGCTCCCCTACAATAATTTTGCAATTGGAAATCGTTCATCGTAACACGCTGGAAACAAACCGTTTTGGAGTGATATATTTTGATAAACATATTATGCTGTGCATGTAGGGAAATCTCAATAATGATCTAACTATTAGTGCTCTACTCGGGTATTTTCCCCTTTATACATATAAGTTTACAATTTCAATTCCTATTATTTACAACATGGCTAATTATTTAAAGTTAAAAAATGAGATTTCTTTTATGCATTAAGTAATCAATTCCGCTTGTATTTTGTGCTTGATGGCATTTAATAAGGCACATCTGGATTTATTGATTCTATATTACCATAGCGAGACTCCGACAAAAAGCATTACAGTTGTTTTATATTTTGAAAAAAAATGATCCTACCATTTTGTTACGTGTTATAATCAAAATCTGATCAGAAAGTCGATGTTTCTTTTCTGCCTCCATCATGCAAAGTAGTGGAAATATTCGTACGTTTTCCGGAATTTTGCCCTTGCACACAAGGACACTATCCTCTTGCGTTTAAATTAGACAACTCGCTGGTCGTAGTTTCCTCGAACTTTCAGCAGCTTGAAATTTAGTTTGTCAGCCAATTTACAATTTTTATACTTGAAAGATAATCAGAAACACCGTTAAAAGTGATTCAAAATCAAAACTAAGATCTAGTCCTAAAGTGGAAGTTGCAGTCAGGAATCGAACTGAAAGGTGAGAAGTAATCCATTTGGCTTCCAGCTCGGACAAGCTTTAGAAAGGAAACTCTATTTGGGAACATGCATTCCGTAATTAACTTGCTGAAAACTTTGTTTCGCTCCACGAAAAGAATTTCCCGCAGTTAAAAGTAAATTAAAAAGTAAAATGCTTAAAAATTCTTTCAGATACGAAGTTATTAAATGTTGAAACCGGGATTTCTTTCAATTCCCAGTGCCCCCCTTTTTTTAATCAAAGAATATCAAAAAATGTTCACTGTGGAGAAGTAAAAACAATACTAATTTTTGCTATTTATTTAAATAACGTTAGAATGAAAAAATGAGTAATTGATGCTATAAATATATTTTTGTAACCTCAGTAGTTAAGCATCTACAAGAATTTAAAAAAATTCAAAAGGAATAGAATTATACGTCATTGTTCTTGAAACAATCTGATTTTTGGAACTACATAGCATCGAAAATAACTCGACTGAGTTTAAATACTGGTTAATAACGTATGTGTGTAACGTAACGTCGAGAATGTCTATAAAATATCAAAAATTATCAAACTTGACAGCATGTCAGCAGTCGTAGCTTCGCACAAGACCTAAAAATCTGCATGAAAACTGTTTTAAACCTTTTTACAAAGTGAATCTGAAAGAAGTTACAAAAACTTCACGTAAAAATAATGGATTTCTTTTTCCCCAAACTAATATTTACGACTTGTTCAATTTTACAGTTCTACTACACGTGTTCTAAAATATACCAGTTTGAAAACCATTATAATTGAAATTCTAATAAAAATTTTCTATTTTAGAAATTTCATCATTATATACCATAAAAAGAATAAGAACTTCATAACTTTTCCATATCTGTTCATTCATAATGAAAATTATTAATGTCATTTATTTAAATGCACTGTATATGTAAATTTTTTAGATTTTTTTTTATCGAAAAAAGAATCAAACTAGGATAAATTTGTATATATTTTATTACTAGAAGTATATAAATAAGATACAAGAATACATGGACTTTATCACTAAAATATTTACACAATATTGTTAAAAATGCCCTTAACATACATTTGCTATTCGAATAACAGACATGATTAAATATACATTTGAATGCGTGACAAAACATGAGGATATAGCCTTCATTCTATGTCTATAAACAATGGCTTAAAATACATAATTTATATTTATCTTTATGTTTATGACTGATCATTCTTTTTCTTTTCCTTTGAGCGTATTTCTACAGACTGCAAAAACAAAATTTTAAAAATGAGTATCAAAAATTTTATTATAAATTTTGAACTTTAAGTTCATTTTGAATGAGAATATTGTTAAAAATCATTGTAACATTTATAAACATTAGAAATATTAAATGTATTCTTGAAATTAGGATACTTATGCTCTTATACCTTAGATTTCACGTTTTACATAAATTTAATTCGAAAAATCTTTTACTCATTAGATTATAATAGTATTTGCAGTCTTGGAACTTGGAAAATCACAAGTTATATTATATATTAACTGATCTCCTGGGTTATTTCTTTAACGCCGGCTTTATTTCAGACTGACTAAAACTCTCCGTTTATATTTCTAGCTTTTGATTTTAAAATATAAAGTACTATGAATTTAGTATTTCATACATACTTTTATAAAAGGAATTGGGAATATATAAGGTTTGTTGTTTTAATGAAATATAAATTTAAGTTGCTATCAAATAAATCCTTTTAATAAAATTCCATGAAATTGTTTCTTTATATTTAAACTTAATATCAAATCCTTACTACAGTTAACCACAAATGTTTAGGCAAATTTATTAAATGTTTTAAACTGTCACAAAATGAAACAATTTCTTCATGTACATGAAATGCAATTATTGAAATTCTTGAAAGTTTTTAAGAAAATCATTGACCGAAACTTTATAGTAAAACAGCGTGCTTTGCAGAAAGAAGTCCAAGATCTAAAGTCCTGTCATTCAACAGGAGTGATCGGATGCTCTATTTTTAATGCATTTATCAGATTAATTATTGTGAAGTACTCCGATTTTTTTCTTGCAACATGGGAATGCAGTATAATTCTTCAAGAAATAAATATTTATACGAGGCTCAAAATAGCCTCATCGTATTTTTTTTTTAAATTTTATCACAATGCAATATCAAATGTACTGAATTTTTTACAATTCCATGTTATGGGCTCACCATGGTCTAGTAGTAGGACAACGATCTTTTGAGAGAAAATTTCACAGCTCAACCCCATCCAGTTTGTAAACGGGATGTGAATGGTGTGTTTATGCATTCATGTCTGTCTGGGCTGGCTCTTTGGAGTAGCCAGAGTTCCTTTTAGACTCGTGAATACGGCCCACTATTAAGTCCTCCCGGAAGGCGATTATATTATAGAAGTTAAAATGCCTTAAGTCATTAGGCAGTCAACAAATACATATTAAATTAGATTTTAATCTAAGTTTTCTATTATGGGAACCGAATTTGTGAAAATTTAATATTTTGATAAAAAGTATCGCATGGTATGATTCGGAATGCAGCATTCACAGTTGTGAATGTAACACAAATAAGATTAATCTGTTTTGTTTCGTTTGTTAGTCATTCAAGGGTATATTTTGCATAAGAGAGCTATGACTGGAACTCCTGGTTTAAAGTGGACTCCAAATTATTACAAGCACCCGAATCCATAATAGAATTCGAACCCACGAACTGTTGAGATAAAGGCCAGAGTGCTAACCATTCGGCTGCTAGATTGGCATAATTTCATCTAAAATTAAAGTTTGAAGTATATTCAGAATCTCTATAAATATCCTTTCTTAAATTAAGAACCAAAGGCAGGAGAAAGTCGGTATATAGTTGTTTTTGATTTTAGCATTTTTTTTAGCAAAATTAAACTATCACCATTATGAAAGCTTTCAAGCCTATTTTCATGACTTAGTTGAATGTTGCCTGAAGAAATCATTAGAAGTTGTTGAGAGTGTAAACTATACGTTGATAATATCCATGGATATATTGAATATTTTTCTTTGTTTAAATTTTAGAAAAATTGGAGACTAAGAAATCCCTTTAACAAAATTTAAATATTAATGTGATATTCCCAGGGAGTTTATTTGTTATTTTAAAATCATTCATTAGAAATTTTAAAATGCTAGAAATAAATAAAATCTAACCGGAAAAGCTGAATTTTATGAATGTATACATAAAACACATAGTTCAACACCAAATATAGTTTTATGCAAGATAAATATACATTGAAAGAAATATCGATGATTTAAAGATTTTCTGCTTTAAATCTGTAGCGTCTGACATGTTTAAACATAAGCCATTTTATTTAGAAACTAATGGAATTTCATTAATTGTAGAAACAAACAATTTTATGTTTCTACAATTAATGAAATTCTATTAATGCACACAGACACAACATAGCAGATAATATAACTGCTTTTGCCTGTCGTAAAACATTGAAAATAGTGAAAAAAAACTCTGAAAAACTTACTGAATTATAGAAATGTGGATAGGGTCATTTTGACCCATTGATTCCGATTTTCTCAAAAATTTACAAATTGAATTTAAAAAGTTTCTTGACTTTTTTAATTTTTAATAATCTGAAGATATGTATTTTTTGTTTTTAATACCTATTCTTAAAAACATGGAAGGGGTCATTTTTGACCCCCATTATAATAATAAGTACTAAATCTGCGCTTATTATTATTTTTTTTTGGAAAGGGGAAAAACGCTTTCAGCCCTCTTTTCATTTCAAAGACATAATCAGAACAATACTTCAAGGTCAGTAGATTGTTACTGATAGCAGAAGAGCAGCTGAGAATTTTGTTCTAATAGCAGCAAATGTTTCACACTTACTCCCGTTATCATTTCGTGTGAGAAAAATGCCTCTGGTTAGCTTATTGAAGGAATGTTATCTCTTGAGGATTTTTGTTTTTGCATATGGAATAGAACGTGGTGCATTAATACCATAATCAATATGGTAGTTTAAGAGGTGCAGATCTAGTTTCTTATGGCTGCACAACATTTTGTTCACATTGCCTTGGTTGGGGTGTATGGCGCAAGGTCCAAAAATGACAAGCTGCACCAAAATTAAAATTTGGAAATACAAAGCCCAAGTTAAATGTTAAAAAGTTTAAAAACAAAAATATTGATTATTTTTAATTAAAATTACTATAATGAAATGCAAATAAGATTCGTATTGCCTTGGAGATAGTTCGAGAGAACCAGTATGTTCGATTGCTTTTCAGCTTGTTTACTCTGAGAAACTTGATTGTGGAGGACAATTGTTTTAAAAAATATGCGTAAACTAACTTTGAGGTCCTCGAATATATGCTACAATTATCGGAAAACTAGTCCGAAGACGCTAATTAAGAAATTGCTTTCATCGATGAATATACACCTTCACATGAAAAAATGTTACTTCCGATGGAGATAAATTGATTTTTCTGTACAATGTAATAGCAGAAAAACCATTTCTAGGAAAAAAATAATCTGAATAAACGCAAAAAGTTATTAGATTCAAATCCAGATGAAATGAAATCTAACCATGTTACAAAAGATGGAACATGTTGGGATAGTATCTTTAGAGGAGAATTGTTTAACATAATTTTTAAAGGAAAATAGTGGCCTAACCAGTTATGCTAAGCGAAATATTGAAAATGGCTATGCAATTAATGAAGGCTACTTATTGATAAGCCTATTTTACGTCATACCAAAAATTGTACAGAGGAAGACACCGGCAACTGGAAAAAATGAATGGTCAACAACTCGAGATAAACTGTTTTTATACAAGTTTTGTATGCTCAAGGTATATAGGGTGCAAATGTATTTGAGCTTTATAGTGTATGGTCCAATTTTTTCCTTCAATAGTATGACAAGAGAATGATTCAGAAGATTTATGAAATTTCTAATGTTCGACAAAAACCCTACACGATCTGAACGCATTTAAAAAATAATGTTTCATTTCTGAAGTTCAGAATAAATTTATTGAAAATTCGATTACTTGCTGCAAACTAATACCATATAGAATTATTGATGAACAGCTGTTTCCGTCAAAAAAGCCAGTTGTTCGACGCAATATATGCCAAGTAAACAAGATAAATTTGGCATCAAGTTCTGGCTTGTTGATGGTAAATAAGTGCTCAATGGTTTTCCATATTTGAGTAAAGATGAGGAACGCGCCCTGAAAACTACATCTCTCCAAATACATAATTTTACATTTGATAGAAAATTTTCAAAATAAATAAAATACTATTGATAATTTTTCACTGCAACGAATCTCTTCCAAATGGTAAGAACTAAGAATAGTTTAACTGGAATGATGAAATCTGAAGCAAGTACTTAATTGTAAAAAAGTAAAGATGCCGTTATACGATTCATTGTTACTGGAGTTTGAAGATATAACTGACAGTTTATTAAAGAACACTAGCAAATATATTTTATTGAGCTTCCCTTCATTTCAGTTAATATTAACAATAACCCAAAAAATCTATCAGAGACAATTTCTTTCTATAAGTCAACAAAATTTGGTATTGATTTTGCCGGCCATATGACTCGAAAATATTCTGTGAAAGCATGATAAAAAGGGGGTCAGTTCCTTTATTCTACAATATTCTTGAACGTGCAGAGATTAATTCATGGATTTGATACAAAGAAAATACTGGATGAAACTTAAGATGAGAGAATATTTCAGTGAAGAATTAACTAGAGCATATATTCATAAATAAGAGTACAAGTCAAATACTAAGACAAAAGCGGGTACTACTGAAGAATCTGCCCAGATGCGAGAAAGTGTTCATTGCGTACAATTAATCTTACCAATAAGACAGTATATAATACATTTTCTTGCTCTTAATTTACTTCTATTGTGTGTATCACATTACACGTAGTACTTGACGATTTGCATCTCGTAGTATTCCTCTTAAGCAATAATTTTTTTTATAAGGCTTAGAACAAGTTGCACTGTGGTGTTTTATAACTTCATAAAAACTATCTTATGAGTTAGTATTAATTTTATCTTAAATTACTCACATGATATATATTTACACCATATAAAATTTATCCAATATCAATTTTTATACTTATTACCTTGCGCAATACCCTTATACGTTTAGTTCTATCAAGCAGCTCTTCGTCACTCAAGCCAAGCAAAGAATCTCCATCCATAATGAAGTTTGAAATATCTGTTTGCCCATCGGGTCCTGTAGGACACCTGTTGATATTTAAATTTGCATCATTTGATGAAAATGAAATATTAATTTAGTGCCTTAAATTTTCTTACACTAAATTTATCTTAAAAATTGTAAAAGTTATTAATAACTGTTACAACAATACTGTAAAGAATTGCATATACTTTGAAAAGTTCAATTTACTTTTGTAAATATTAGCGTAATCGCAAATGGGTTAAAATAAATTTACTTGGCTGAATACTTTTACAAAATACCTTGTGTAAATTAAAATTTTTGAAATAATGTTTTACAAGACTAATAATTGTTTGAATGCTTTCACAAGACACTTAAAACTTTAAAAAAAAATTAAAAGCTAGATTTTTGCCCACAAAGGCCAATTTAAACAAGACTTAGATTTTAAAATTGTGTAAAAATCGTGTCAAGAAACTAGTCTCAAAAAGGTAATTACACCCGAATTAAGCTAGAATCGGATAAAATTTTAGTTATGTTAGCTCATCTGCTTTAACTAGTAAAACAAATTGTCAAATAAGTGTTCAAACCATAATTCAGATATGCGTATTTTACGCCATGCTATTGATTAGCTTCAATTATCCTTAGATAAACATTATGAAAAATAAACAGTGACTTATTTCGCAAAATTAAGCTAAATTACTTTTTTTATATTAATGAAAATATTATTCAGTAAAAATTTGCAAAATATTAATATCATGCGAGGATAAATGGAATCAACTTAATGTTTCATCTTAAATTTACAAAATGTTAAATTTGTTTTCCCTTTTGAATTTAACATTTGAACGTTACGACAAAGGAATTTATGATTTTTAACTTCTTAATTATTACAAAACTTTGATATAAAAAAGAGGAAATGCAATTTAATTTAACTTGATAATATCTATTTTAGAACCTATCAATTAGTTTACCAAATATTTATACCAAGTTCTCAGTATCACAGGTTTCAGATATTTTTAGATTAATATATGCAGCATACCCTTTATTTAAGAAAAAAATTGTTAAAAACACTTCTAGATTTACAATACATTTTCCATAAATAATGGTGAAAATTATTATAGATGTAATTCCCTATACAAATGCCCTTCTATAAGAGTGCAAAAATGAAAAAAAGACTCTACAAAATACTCGCGATTACATTTCTTGCGATTTTAATGCTACAATGTCCAAAAGAATAGCTCCCGAAGTTTGTGTTAACTACACGTAAATAATTTCTTAAAAGAAGTTTCAAAACTGTAATATATTAAGATGGTCGTATAACTAAAGTAAATTAACATTGAAGTTCAAAGTAAAGAAAAATAAAATAAAAACCCAATATATACTTTAAAAGGTTTAGATTTGACTTCTGAATTTTTTCATCAAATGGCAATTTCGGAAAAAAATTATACACTAACAATAAATAGGAATACAATTTTAAAATGTTATAAACTGGAATGTTCATTTTGCTTCTCACATTAAAAGAAAATATTTATGAATAAAAGCGTGTTTAATGTGAATACACATTCATCGTTTATCTGTCAGTTTTACAGATAAATCTAGAAATTAAATGCTTATGTGAAATATTTGACCTGCATGATCAACATATTTTGCTATAAATTAAAGAGTAAGAAAAAGTTTCCCCTTCAACGTGAAAGATGGGAAATACCAATATAATAAAATTTTGCCAAATAAGCAAGGTCATTAGTAATGATTACATGAACCGACATCAACCAAATTGCATTGAAAACCATGTTGCTTTGAGATCATTTTATTTAATAAAATCTGCCATTGGTAGTCAATGACACCGTATGGTAAACATCAAATTCGACAATTCCTTCACGAATTTTATTTGCCTCACACAGTCCTATCTGCATCAAACCTTTCCAATTGCTGTAGTCTTATTACAATTACCCCAGAAACATATTTAAGTTAGAAGCATGAAACAATGACTAAGTGGCATATTATATGATAATACAATATAAAATGCCAATTTAGAAAGGCTTATGCAAAACTACAAATCGTAGAACTGTCAGTTATAAAAAAGAATGCATGTAAACTAAAGGAAACAGATTTCTTGAGAGATTAACATTACCTTAATAAAGAGTATTTTATGTTGGATATTCCAACGCTTTAAATGTAGTTGATTTTTATATTTCAAACTTGTATATTTAAAAAAATGAAATGTTAATTGTGCCATTGAAACAATCAAAGTACTAAAGAGGACAAGCTGTGCCAAACTAAGACTCAAGTTCTTTGAACAAATCTATAAGGCAGTATGCAATTAAAGAAGCTTGTGTAATTTAAATATTGGAAATTTATAAGAAATAGCTAAAGATGTATTGTGTCTTAAGACATCAGATTTTTGTTGAAATGTAAAGAAAAATTTGGCAGAAATTATATTTAAACTATTACATAACTGACATCTGGCAACTGTGACCCAGAGCTTAATGGCAAACAAAGCATTTTTAAGAGCAGAATGCTTTACAGTATATGCTTAGCGAATAACAGAAGTTTGGATAGATCGATAGAGTATAATTATAATGAGTACTGGATAAAAGTATTTCTAGCATAATACAGGTTGTTTCATTTTCAATTTCTTATGAATAAATTTACAACTGCATCATATTTTTGAGCTTCAGATACACTTGCAGTGGAAGAAGCCACACAACATATTGGGAATGTTGAATAAGTACTTTCAAGAACTGTGCCAAATCTTGAGAATCAAATATTTAATATTCTTAATGTATAATAATTTCTCGTTTTTTTTAATATTACCATGCTACTCGAAAAGCATGGTAACCATGATTTTCGAGGATTTATGTCGATACAATAAACACGTTTTTACAGAGATTACACAGCAAGAAAAATTTAAATTTCAATGAGATCAAGATCAATTTCTAATAAATCAATATTAACTAAATATTTAAAGTTTGTTATTAATATTTACCATTACAACTAATTAGTCACCTGAAAAAGGTTTCATTATTTTTGGCTCCAATTTGGTGATTAACACTTTTTAAATCAGAAAAGAAGTTATTTAAAAGGAACCGATTTTGTTTGATGACAACATTCCTCATGAAAACCATAAAACTAATTACCAAATCAAGAATCAAAGTATTCATAATTAGTATTCCAGGAGCTGACGGCAAATCTAGGTGTAGAAGGATGTAGGTTGGTTGCAAACATATGTTTGTATGAAATAGAGTCGAAGTAATGTGTTGTCTCAATTAATTGAACCTTAGTTTACCTACACGCTGGTTTTCCAGCAGGACATTCACGTGATTTACTTTTTTACTAATAGATTTGATTTGGGAAGTTTAATGTTGATTTGCGAACAAACTGTGCAGACATTGGATTCATAGAGTTCTAGAAATTTTACTTGGTTACAAAATCATTGATAAAATATAAGCGATTGTAAAATTAATATCTGAATTTTCAGAAGGTTTCCTAAACGCAGCTAATGACAAGAGAAGAATGAGAATTATGACTACTTAAATAAAGCTCGAGACATTTTTAAAGATATTCATAGTGAATTTCCTGTTCAAAAATGAACTTTGAGCTATCGATGTCTAATTACATGGAAACATACAATTTAAAGGAGAATTCTAGCCATTAAAAGCACAATCTAATAAAGTGGGTTTATAATAAAACTGATAAAAACTGTTAAAGCAAATGTCAGAGTGCTATCTTTCAAATACTAGTTCTATAACCATGATGAGGGGGAAAAGATAATAGAAAACATAAAGAGAATGGTATAATAATAGATCAGTGGCAGGATTCAATGCTAATAGTCATGTATAATTTAAAAAAAAATTAGGCCACTTAAGATGTAATTGGGCTTAAAACAATTAGTTCACTATAAAAGTGTTTTTATATTGTGCTAAATTTTTTGTCAATGATTTTAAAAGACTGGTGCAGATAGTCTTATGTTAGAGCTGCTAATGGATCAAATTTAAGTATTTCTAATAAAATTCAATGCCTGAAATAATTTATGTAGCGTTTATATACATACCCAGTAAATATACTAGGAAATCGTATTGCTGGTTGCTTCTTACTGCGGCTTTTAATGCGTTTTTGGTTTCCATGTGCAGCATCAGAAGTTTCTGTGTTTACACTTTCCTTTGCTGTTTCATTTGAAGATTCAACGTTAACAAATTTAAGAGCATTGATTTTACGATTTGAACAATTTTCACTCTGGTTGCAAATATTTTCTGATGATTCGGCAGCAGCAAAGACATTTTGCAATTTCTTTTTTCTCTCTTCCGTTTGATCCATTGATCCTAACTAAAAAAATGTTTTATTAAAAGATACATTATTGAATTCCAAGAAAATGTTTTAAGTTTTTCTTGTACAAAACTTACGCTGTTGCATGTGATATGCATGATAAATAGGTAAGCAAGTTAAAGGCAATTATTTTAAGGTATTTTGTAAGTGAACACAAAACATATCTATACAAGTATGTTTATAACGTGCAAATTCAATAGTGGGACAGTCAAAATCTCAAAAGTTAAAACATCAATTTCTTTCTAAACAGCTATTTTAAGTATATGAAGTGTCTAGTGATCAGCATTCCTGACTGCGGATAGGGAGGTCTGGGTTCGAATCCCAGTCAGGGCATGGATGTATTTTTTCTCTCTCCTGTCTTTGTCCTTTCCTTGTATGAATATAGGTTAGGCAACCATTCACAACCCAAACGGTTTCCTATGGTATGTGTGTACTGAGGAAGTCTGACTCCACACCCAATTATGGTTCAGTTGAAAGAGTGGAGTAGCGCACCTATACTGCCAGTCTGGCTGGCACTCAGCAAAAAAAAAAAAAAAAAAGTATATGAAGTAAATTCCTACGTTTACTTCCAAAGTTTACACAATTTTTTCAAGTAAATTAAAAGCAGTTTGAAATAATTTAGTTTATAAATAAAATTATGAAAATTCAAAACCATGAAATTTAGGTACTGAATACAAACAAGAAGTTTGGATACAAAAATTAATAATCTAATGAACATAAAAGGTTTAAATAACAGTTTTAATTAACAATTATAATAAAGTTAAGCTTATTTAAACTTATTAAAATTTAAAACAATCTTGACAAAATTGTATGAAGAGTTTAAATCTATCAACAAAAATACGGAGAATAGTTTAAAATTTTGATGTTATAACTTCTAATATTTTGAGTTTGATAAATTTTTATCCTGAAATTTAATTTCTCTATAGCTGGAATACTTCAAATATTCCTTTGTATACAATATTGTTTCGATATAAACATTTTTAAAATATCAAAAAATCAGATGACTAAATTTTCTCACTTAAAAAATCTTAGACTTACAAATACATATGATTTAATATTAAACAATATTAGCTTACAGTGAAACTATTGATTTACGAATTTTGCAATTTGATAAGCTGTAACAAATTACAGAATTTCAGAAGACTGCATAATTTGTATGCTTAGACTTTCTTTATATCAAATTTACAAAAACTGAATTAATATCATTTAAAACAAAGTTAAAAATAATTTTATAGAACTTACTTCTTGATTATTTAATTCATGGTTGACATCGCTTTTTCTTTTAAGTGTACCATGCTTTCCCTTCGTACTTATCTGGATATCATTCAGATTAATGCTAGAATACAAAGTCTTCCCATCGTTTTTCAATTCGCAAGTTAATGATTTATTTATTGAAGTACTCAATTTATCACCAGAAACCGGGATGTTATTAGTTCCATCAGGAATATTTCTAATTGTTATTGGTACCATTTTTCCTGCCATGGGTGTTTTTAAAATAACAGATGAGCGAGATAGAGGAATGTCTTCAGTGGAAGAAGATTTCCTCATATTTTGGTTGGTATATTCTAATTTATGTTCTTCACTGTCACTATGCTTGAATGATTTCATTAACCTACATTTTAACTGGCTAACAGAATTCTGGCCTAATGGATTTTCAATTAAATTCAACTCTACTTGATTTTTTAATGTTTCAGGTGCAAAATCAAAAGATATTGAATGTGTATCTCTCTTTGTTAATGAGTCATTTATGTTAGCGGTCTTATTTGAAGAATCAACCAAATTATTTTTAGTATCCGCGTTACTTATAGTATCATTACAATGGTCATAGCAATTCTGAGCATTTGGTGATCTATAAAGTTTTTGTTGAAAAGTTTTTGATGGTGTTTTACTCACATTTTTATCCTGATTACAGCTCTGGATTATTTTATCCTGAATTTCATAACTTACTTTGTGTTTCTCAGTATTCAGAATTTCCCGACTGTTGTTAATGGATACCCGTTTAGAATCAAGATATTGCTTGAAAGCCTCCGTATTTACATTTTTTGTAAGATTTGATCTGTTTATTGTCGCACGTCGACATTTTGTTGGAGATAAATATTTCTTAATGCTTTCACCAGACAATATGACACTATTGTTGGAGATAGGATTACTCTGAGTTTCGGATTGAACTGAAGAGCTTGATGCAGTTTTTGATCGTATTAAAGAAGTATGCTTGATTCTGGGAAGCATTGTTTCCATGTAAGAACTATAATCAAATTCAGGAAATTGAAGATAGTTGTCAGAGAATACAGAGCATCTCGGTGTGGTAATTTCTTGCAGTATTTTCTTTCGTCTTTCTGCCCATATTTTTAAATATTTCTGATCTTTCGTGACTGATGAAGCCGTACTCTTAACTGAAGAATTCAGCACAGGATTTTCCATGAAAACGCAATCTCCTGATGATGAGGTTCTACTTTGAGATTGTGATTGTACATGAGAATCACTTGTTAGATTAGGGCGATCCTTAAATACCCATCCATAGGACTCACTTTTTGAAATCTAAAATAAAACATTTGATAAAATCCCGTTAGTTAAATTAGATTGAATAATCCCATTGATATATTTAAGTATAATTCACGATTTCTTATAAAGTAATAATTAAATAACATTAAAAATGCATGACTGTTTAATAATTAAACTTTTAATATTTCCTCATTTATCATTTTTAGGATTATATGCAAGTTATTAATGTCACAATAAAACCTTATTCATTACATATCAGTGCATTTATGAACACCAGAGTGATTTAGAACACAACTTTTATTTGCTTAGAAAAAGGAATTGATATCTGCTTTTCTTTTGTGCGTACACGTCAAGAATTCTATGAAAACGAAAGCCCATTTCTTAGATAAAGATGCCTTAAATTTACATGTCATCATTAGTATTTCAATGACTTATGAGAAGTCCTTTTATAATAAGCTTTTAATCAAGTGGAATAAGGAATATTTCATCTCGTAATGGTGAGATTAAAATGTTTTCTTTATTGTTTATAAGACTGCATTCCGAGTCTTCTCTCAATTTTCATCTGGTCACAATCAATTCGCAAAATACCTATTGCACTTCAATCCAAGCTCAAATATATGTGAAGCACAAATAAAAAAATTCAAACTGAAGCATTTGAATTTCTCATGCCCTATTTTTGATAGCCCTAGATTGTGCTTACAGAAGAAAAGGAAAATGTTCAGCGTAACTTGGTCAGTGCACTAATTAAAAACATTAGATCACTGGAAAAATTCAAATTGCTGTTCTTTGCTTTATATGTATAACATTTAATTTATAGTTAATTTTCTTTCATAAGTCCCCCGTCATACATATCGTGTATACGAAAATATTGTGTACATTCAAAATAAAAATAGAGTATAAAAAAGGGGAAAACTATTCAAAAGTTGTAAAGTCAGTTCGCAACTTAACTTTTGAATAGTCTTCTCTCTATGGCCAATTACTACATAGGGGGAAATTTAACATTAGTTTTAAATTCCGAACATTGACAAGTATC
>JAPDSC010025158.1:145836-162867 GCA_026290005.1 Latrodectus geometricus
GGGGGAAATTTAACATTAGTTTTAAATTCCGAACATTGACAAGTATCCATTTTCATGAAGAAATCGAATTTAAAAACTGCTGAATAAAACTTAGCGTTATATACCGGGTGATCCAAAAGTCAGGACGAACTTTAAAAATGAATAATTCGAAAACTAATCCTGATAAAAAGAGGCAGTTTGCACCAAACGGATGGAAAAGAAACCGGGTTTTGTGTGGCTGTGAAAAAAAAATAGTTCTGTTGGTGACCAACAGATGGCGCTATAGTGTTTTATTGCAACAAAAGATGATTTACAAATGAGAAACTGATTAATGAAATCAGATTAATTACAATTAATTAGTACCTACTACAGTAAATGCTCAATGTGCTGTCCATCATTCAGAAGTAAAGCTGTGAGACGAGTCACCACACCATTCACCGCATTTAGTAGCATTTCTTGCGTTTGGGCAAACACATTTTGGCGAATGGCATCTTTCAGTGCCGCTAATGATGCCGGTTGGTCACGGTACACTTTTGACTTCAAGAAGCCCCACAGCCAAAAGTCACAGGGTGTGAGATCGGGAGATCTTGGAGGCCATGCGTGATTAAAGTACCGACTGATAACGCGATCCTCCCCAAATATTGAGCGGAGCCAGCATTGCACAGGGAGAGCAATATGAGGTGGTGCTCCATTTTGCATAAAGGTATCTGTTTGGAGTGCCTGCCACGCTTGCAGTTCAGGAATAATGCTGTTCTATAATAGTGCTAGATATCGCTTACCGGTGACAGAAAATATTTGGAAACTTGTCTGTGTGACTTCCTCGAAAAAAAAAAAATGGACCAATTATGAAATCAGTAGTGAAGCCACACCAGACTGTCACTTTAGGCTGTTGCAAGGGTACCTCAACAAATGCATGTGGATTTTCTGTGGTCCACACTCGACAATTGTGGGTGTTAACAGCGCCAGAGAGTGTGAAATGTGCTTCATCTGTTCAAATCACAATGTGAAGCATGTCGTGCTGCTCTTCCATCTTATTGAAGACCAAATTCGCAAAATGTTGGCGAGAGTTGAAGTCAGGAGGCTTCAGTTCTTGGTTATGTTGCAACTTGTAGGGATTCCGTTGCAAAGTTACTCGCAGCGCTCTCCAGACACTTCCGTACGACACTCCTGTCTGCCTCGAAACTTCTCGAGCACTGCACTCCCCATGTGTAGCAACCGCCGACATGGCTTGCACCGTCTGCTCCACTGTCGTGGCAACAGCAGCTGCAGTTGAGGGGCATCCACTTCTTTGGCGAGACGCCAAAGAACCTGTAGCTTTAAATTTTTCACAATTTTGTTCAATGCAGAAGACGTTATTGGTCCTTTGCTATCTCGCATACCCTTCATGTAGCGATATGCTCGCAATACCGCAATGGCACTTTCCGAATTCTTATAAAACAGTTTAACTAAGAGGGCTTTCTCAACTAGGGATAGCATTTCGATGCATACCAGCTTCGACTACCATTACCTACTGCAGTTGTTTCTTTATATCGTTTGTTGCTTTGAATAATCTTATAGCGCCATCTGTTGGTCACCAACAGAACTATTTTTTTCATTGCCACACAAAACCCGGTTTCTTTCCCATCCGTTTGGTGCAAACCGCATCTTTGTATCGTGATTCGTTTTCGAATTATTCATTTTTAAAGTTCGTCTTGACTTTTGGATCACCTTGTATATATTTTTTTACTAAACACATAATAGGCAGGAGTAAGTCTTTCAGCAACGAATTAATTATTGATGTTTCTGGATGAATAACTACGCGATTGTTTGGAATTAATTTAACAAAATGTTTGGAATAGGTAATATAGATTTATAGATGCTATTTTATAGATTCATCTCTATAAAAAAAATAAAAACCCACCAACTGTTGAACATAGGACCAAAGCGCCAACTATTCGGCTGCCAGCTCGGAAACATTTCTGCATAAAAATCAATTGATCTGTTATTAAAAGAATCAACTTTTCAACAAAGTGGTCAACTTTTCAATTATTAGACAGTTGAATTGCCAAAATTAATATTTTTAAGCACTTTTTATGTACTAAATTATAAATTCTATTCATTTACTAATTTTTATTAGGGAAATAAAGTACCTGCTCTTGGGTTTTAAAACATTTGAGCTTTAAAATGCTTACCAATTGATTGTTAAAATACCAGTCACGTGACTGCCTAATTTGTATGTCATCTTTATAAATAAAGATATCTGATACTAGTTACGGATAGTGATTTAAGTTTTCTAACTCTATAAGTCAGTATCATTCATTTAAAAACTTCTTTAAAAATCTAAAAATACTTTGTTCTGTAAATTATACTGGATATTTAATATGTCTAAAGACTGATAAACTCAGTCTATTCTATTTTAGACTCTGAACAATTTTTTAAAATTTCTTTAATCTAGATATTTATTCTTCATTGCGAATATAGATACGTGTGATTTAATGTCCACCTGTAATGATTTTTCTGCACAAGATGGCTAATTAGAACAAGACTTGCTGTTTAAACAGTCAAAATTCATGTCGGGATTCGAATCCAAAAGCTATTGAACTCAAGGTTAGATCAATAACATTTCAGCTGTCAATTTGTCTCATCACATTACGTTAGGAGCTAATGAAATTTGAATACCTCTAAAGTGCTTCGCAACGTTTAATAGTTGCTACATGTTTCAAACAATGTTTCATTTATTGCTGATATCCTTAGATAAAGAAATGATATATCTGCAATACAATTTTTTTTCTAAATTTACTTAATTCTGTGACCTTAGAGTTTATTTTTTTTAAGAACAAACCGTTTGCATATTAATAAAACATTAAAACTGCTTAGAGGAAAGCTTACGCTTTTATTTTTCTTCTTTCTGATTTTAGTGAAGTCTTCTATTAACTCGAGACGGTTTCCTGACAAGCATACAATGGCCACTACAATGCAAACAATAGGAGAGCAGACAGACATGACGTAAGCTAGTAAGAGTAAAGAAAGAATTTTAATCTCAATAATTAATTTTTCAAAGAAATTTTTTTTTCAGATACTTAGAATGACTTTATATAATTCAGAAAGTAAAAAAATTGCGTGGTTCTCCAATTACCATTTAATTTCAGGAGCAATTTACTTAGCAAAAATTGTTTGTAACACAAGAAAATCGGAATTAAGATAATCATTGCAAGTTACGTACACACAAAATGCTATTAGAATTAAATCCTATTAAAAAGGATTTTAAAATTTTCCACAACATTTTTCCTTTGAAGTCATAGTTTTTAAGAACTTTAAATGTTGAATACAAAATATATTTATCCATTAATTATAAATTTCACTTCGTTTAAAGTTATTGTAGCACTGAAATGTGCTGTTAAAGTGAAATATACAAAAACCTCAACTCCCGCACTCTAATCAACAATTTCCAGGAACTTAAAGAGCAATAGTTTCGTACACATTTAACCAATATTTTAAGCATGCTTCGATTCAGTTATTTCACATCTGTGTTTCAACTAACAATCAGTTTAAATCTTCAACTACTTTCTGGAAAGAAAAAAATTAAAAACACACCAAGACCAAAGTTTTTCAAAATTTGATTTTGGTTGCCATTTAATGATCACTTTTTGAACGCTAATTCAATT
This sequence comes from Latrodectus geometricus, assembly GCA_026290005.1. Classification (NCBI taxonomy): domain Eukaryota; kingdom Metazoa; phylum Arthropoda; class Arachnida; order Araneae; family Theridiidae; genus Latrodectus; species Latrodectus geometricus. Next base: position 149,460 of record JAPDSC010025158.1, read on the forward strand.
AAATAAGTCTTGAATTCTGAACTACTACATATACCCAAAAAATTCAGAAACGAATCCATGAACTGTTGAACAAAAGGTTATATCACTATTGTGTTTTTTTTTCACTTAACCTGTAAAATTTTACTTGTAACTACTGGTATAAGTCATATACCCTATTTAACATCTATCAATTTGACAATGGCATGGTCTTCTATTGAGACATATTTGCTCCCCATAGTGCATAATCTGTAATCTATTGTAAATACTTCGGTCGAATTTAGTAAAAAGTTCTATCCATTTAGTTAACTCATTACTAACAAACTCATTTTTTACTATCATAGATGCAATGAATTTTCAGATATAGTAGTTTTCCTGACATCACTTTAAAATGTTGCACATTAGAGATCAATTTAAACTTCATGTCATTTCTAATTAGTTACCATTCACAGATACTTTGTTTTATGTATCTAATTTGTAAAAATAATTATGGGCAAAAATTTATTTTAACAGCACTTTGCAAAATGGAAATTGGAAGCAGGTAATAGCATCTACATTAGCGTATCAATTAAGCGAATCACAAAAATAAACTGGCTATTAAGAATTGATGTGAAAAATATATACTCTAAAGTAAACGTTAAAGATGTTTGTTCATCATAAGTTAATTACATGCAATTATTTTAAATTTAAAGTTGGATTTTAGGATAAAATTTTAAATTAATCCATAAGTATTCGATTACATTTTTTGAATCAGACCTAATAATTAAACATTGAAAAAACAAGGTTTCAAATTATCAAACTATCTTAAATGCAACTAACCGCAGGGATTGCCTCAAAACAAGAAAGCTAACTGAATCGAGGTCACCAATTTAAACTAGATTTTTAAACTTTAGATTCGATCGCCAGAATATATAACCATGTCCTCTATAATATTCAAAACTTAACTGCCCGATTGAAGAACATGGTGCAACTGTTCAGGCATAAGCTCGACTATTAAGATCAAGGAACTGACTTAATTCTGCCCTTTTATATGAATACGTAACTCCATCATGTTTCAAAATTTTTTTAAATACTACTAGAGTAAAATAAAACAAGTAAACAAATCTTAAAAATTTACCCTAGGAGAAATTCGGAAATCTATGGAAATATCTAACATGTCATGGATATAAAATACGATTACAGCACAAATCGTTCTAACTAAAGATTTATAAATTTAAATCTTATTATATCAATAACTATAATCAATACTAATGTTAGAATTGAAATAACTTACCACAAGTTAAAATTTCTCCTACGAATTTTGAGCTGGTGTTTGTAGCCTCCGCCATTGCTGTTAGCAAATTATTTCCATCCCCTAAAATCATGATTATGGCTGTTGTAGCATTTATTGCTACCACAGTTATATACAATCCTGCCAAAACATTTTTCTGAAAAGCAAATATTTTAATGAGGTACATTAATTTTTAACAGTTACTTCTAAAAGATATTTCATTTTAATACAAAATTTCATTCAGTAATGAAAGATAAAAAAGTTCTGAAAGGTGAAAAAAATGAAATTTACATGCATTTTCAGTTACTTTAAAACGTTTTTTATTAATCTAAATGAACTTTGTTGCTCTAAAATGCTTTTCGCATTTGTTGGTTAAGTCAACCTGAATATAAGACATATCTGATTAATGAAGATTAATTATAGAAAAGTTATTCATACACTCATCTCTTGAATATATTATTAAATTGTAAAGTTAGCTTAATATAATAAGCAGATACTATAAATGGAATAGATTCAAAACTTAAATAGCAAAGAAGTCTCAATTTAGACTCCATGTCGTGATATCACTGAACGATAAATGCGTGCAGAATCTCTAGATCATTCTTTGTGAATAGATTTAATAATATAATTTTTTTTTAAGAATATGAAATTTCATTTTTAAGAATCAATGTTCACAAAAACCTAACCTATAGTAAAATGGTTTCTTCATTTAAGGATTTGAAAAGACTATTTTTACAAACCCTTAATCTTTTATTTTTTAAATCTATCCTAATTTTAAATATTACTTATTGTTTTAAATTAAAAAATTAATGATTGGATTTTTAATTTACTATTTAGCATGCAAGTACATTTCATTTACTGTTAAGTAAAAAGAGCATACAAATATAATCCAAGAGTTTTAATTACTATACATAAAAGTCCCACCAACTTTGTTATATATATATATATACGAAAGAAAAGCTCAATCATTACTAGTGCTTTGTTTAACTAATTTTTAGTCTTCTATATTTTAACGATATTAATTTTCCAAATTCCTTTTTAATCTTCGCTTAGTCAAAATTTCAAAAATTAAGTTTTTATCATATGGACGCCAGAACGTAGATTATCTCTGTAGCTTTAAAATTTTCTTTATCCGTTATACCTTTTTTTCTTGGAAGTCCAAATAAAAAATAAATTACATTTTTATATTTTATAACTTCATTAAGATTGGGTAGTTAAACAAATTCATTGATAAATAGAATTGCTTTTCAATTTAGAAAATTTTTAAATTTGCTTAATCCAACGAATACATACAAGAATTTTATTCGCGAATAATATATAGACATGTATTTAAAAACAAAATTTGTCGCTTTTTTAATTTTAATGATTTTATTCTCGTCCAAGAAACATTAGATACATTTTTAATATCATTGATTATTATTTACTCGTAAATTTAGTTCTAATTGTCATTTTAATCTAAAAGAATTATTTGATCTCAAATATTAGAATTTCAGAACAAACCATTAAGTTATTTCTTCTAAAATATTTTCTTTCCTTTATTTACAATCCGGAAGTTCGTTATGTGAATTATAATATGAAGTATTAGGAAATATAACTTACTTTTGAATCAACCACATTAATTTTTAATATTCAATGAATGATGAAATGATATTTATATTTAAAAACAATTTAGTTTTAGATTGTTGAAAAATTTTGAAAGGCTCTTTATGCTTTTTAAAACTTTCAGAGAGAGTTTTATTTGAAGTTGTTGCTTAAATTTTAGAAACTTAGTTTTCTTAAAAGTTTTGAACTTTGCTGAAAATTAATTGAAGTTACTAGGTATTCGCTTCAAGTTATTTTACAAACAAAGCTTTAAACATTTGAATAATATCACAAAGGCTAAACATTCATATACATTAATAAAATGTGTTGATTCTGAGCCGTTGATAACATACACGATTGATACAAAAGATTCATGAATTATTTAGCTGAAGTCAATCTCTTTCAATTTTTGATTGGCATCTACTTAACATTTGTGAAAGTGCACATAAATTTTCCCTTATGGAAACTTATTGCATTATTGAATAAGCAATATTAATATTTCTGTTCAACAGTGAAATTAATCCGTTAACGTACTTCAGTTTCAGATTCAATTTGACACCGTGTTGTGTGGACAGCCTAATACTCTAAAGTTATTGTAAGACGCTTTTGATATCCACTGAATAAATTGCCTTTTGGGAGGAATTTTGTAGATATTGGACATATTCACGTGTTGAAAGGGATAAAACCGTGAAAAAATTTCCTAAGCACACATTCTGACTGATAATCATGCAATTGTAAATACATTATGCAGTTGTGCCTATTATCAATCTACAATTGTTTAACAGTGATGGGGATCAAACATGTTTCTTTATAAATACTATCTAAATAATACTATCCTAAATCTTTTTAAATAATACTTTCCTAAATGAGCAAGGATTAAATATTTAGATTTGTTTAAAATCTATCTACTCAAAATTGCTTAAATATATTTCTTGGAAAGTTTTTTTAAACGTATTTATTTTAATTTCTAATGACAATATTTTTTGGCAACAAATAAAAGGTTTTAAAGATAAAAACAGTTACCTGAAAAATAAATTCTTTTACAATGTACCATTAAATGAGTACAAGAGATGATTAGAAAATAGAAATAATTTTATATGTGGACGTAAACGATACTAATTAAACATTGTTTAAATGAAGTTAAGTATGCTGATTATCCTACCTTAGATTTTTATGTATTTAGATATATACACTTTTCTCTGAAAGTCTATGTACACAGAACGTTCTTCATACACGCTAAAATATCCATTAATTTCATGTGTTAAAAAAGCAAGATCTCTAATTGTGGGATTAGTTAAACATATGTTTCACCTAACAGAACGAACCAAAGTATCTCAAAATTTAAGAAAACTCGCCAAATGACATTCAAAAGCCTCTCCAAAGTTCAGCGTACACTTAAGAAATTAGCTTTCATCTATTATTTCCTGTGTGTTTATTTTCTCAAAACACGATTTCGAAGAGGTTTGAACTGTTCTAAAGTCTGATGCTCGATTTTGCTATAGAAAGTTTTCCAGAAAATATGGCAGGTAAAAGAAGAGAGATAAGTATTGATAAAGAAAAATTAGAAATATTATAGTATAAATCTTTGGAAATCTGGAAATTTCTCAAAGCAATCGTTGAGACTAATACATTCCTCGATCCATAAAGTTATTAACTATTAAATCAACAGGTGTTTTAACACCAGACTGGCCGTCCACTTGCACTGATGCTTCTAGAAACCCGTTTTGTTCGGTCTGCAATGAAAGAATCTCGATTGTCAACATCAAAAGTATCAAATAGGGATTCTGAGAGATTATAGAAAAAGTTAACTACAATTCTAATAACGTTGAAAAGCATGATTTCCATGCTAAGGTTGCGAAGAAGAAACCATACATTTCCACAGTGAACAAAGCAAAAATAATGTAGTTTTCAAAATAACATTTGGATAAGATCCGGGATTTCTTGAAAAATTTAATTTTTCAAATGAAAGCAAATTCTACATATTTTGAATAAAAGGAAGGAAGGAAATGTGTCTGAAAGAAACCTGGTACAGAACCAAAGAAGGAAAACTTTACTTTCAAACATGAAACAGAAAGCTTAATAGTTTACGGGTGTATGGTAAGCAGTAGAGTTGGTAACCCTGAGCTTATTGAATATAAAATTGATTTCTTGATATTATTAAAAACAAACCTTAAGCAAAAGTCTCGCAAACTTAGATTTAATGAAGATTTATTCCATCGGGACAATGACTCAAAGCACAGAGCACACATTGTGTGGTTATGGCTTCTATATCAAACCAACTGAAAACCTAAATCCCATTCAGCATTTGTGGGATTTGGTTGAACACAGAATCTGAAAACATCTCATAATATCCAAAGAAACGCTAAAATTTGTTATGGAAGAATGGGAAAAATAACTTCAGAAGAGACGTTCTTATTCAGTCGATGTCAAATAGATTGAGAGAAGTTTTAAAAAGAAAAAGCTATCCCACCAAGTATTAAATTTCCGAAAACTAGGATTAATTTCGACAGTTTTGTAAGTGTACGCTGAATTCTGGTGTATGTGATTCTTTTTTAACTTAGGTATATTTTTTATATTGTTTCCAAATGAATGCTACTAACTACTATCTATACTACTGGGTTAACAGTAGTTCTACTTTTTTATTTTTTTTTGAGGTATCTAAAATGATCTTATTTAATAAGAAAAATTCAATTCACTTATGAATCGCTACATTAATACCCAGCATTATGGTTTGTACGCAGACTTTCAGTGGTAATTTTAGTATTAACCCATCTTGAAATGTGATATAAAGTATGTTTACACACATAATCTATAAAAATAAATATACTTATTACTCCTGTGAATATAGGACTTACATTTTGAGGCCCTTTGTCTTAAATAAAATTAAAGTCAAAAGCTACAACTGGAAGTCAACCCATTAGATGAAGAAACTAAATTCTAGTTGTCTCTTGCACTGATTTTTAATTTGTTTTACATTCTTTAAAGTGAAATTTCCTCTGTATGTTAAAATATTTTAAAACTAAATCTACCGCGATAGCTCATTGGGGCCCAAGGCTTACAATGCCCATATCTGTTGTCTTGATCAAAGACTCTGGAGTGCGAAGCATATTTCCCGGTTAGGTGGCCAGTCCAACGAGCCCAGTGTTCAAGTTCCCAAGCATGATTGGTACTCAGTTTTATCGATCCATTGAAGGGACGAAAGACTGAGTCGGTCTTGCTGAAATAGAGGATATAATCTTGGACCTGTTAGTTGGGAGCGTGATCACGCCAACAAGTTTAGTTAAAATACATTAGGAAATAATAGGAATGTTTCTAAAATAAATAATAAACATTCAAAATATGCATTTTTATATTCACTATTATTTCCCTAATTTAAATCATTTACGTTTTTCTTTAATGCCTAACCAAAATAAATTTTAACCTTCTCGGCAATAGGAATGCAAGGCATCTGATCCCATTTTATATTCTGGGACATGAAATGTATTGAAAATACGTTTTAACATCTACATATCACTCTCGTTCTTATAATATCTATAGAGTGTTATATTTATAAAAATACATATTCTGAACTATAAACTAAAAATAACTAAAACACTTTTAGTTGACTTTTGATAAGCAATATATAAATTTTAATTTATGTATCTACAGTTCTGATCAATTAAAATGACTTAATTATATTAATATATATAAACTTATTCTATATCAATTAAAATGACTTAATTTCTATAAAATTCTAGCAAATTATAACTAACTTTGGTTACTTAATCAACTGTTACTCTAAATTATTCAGCTTAAAATTTACTTTTTTTTTTTTTTTTTTTTTTTTTTTTTTACAAACTACCAAAAATTGAGTATATAGTTTTTGAATGATATTTGCATTCAAGACTACTAGTACATGTTCAAAAGGATTTTCATAATTAAATAAAATAATAAATTCTTAAAACATCTACTTGGACAAATAATTAAAACATTATCCATTTTAATAATCTGCTTTATTTTTCATTTAAATTTTAAAACTCTAAGAACTTATACGAAAAATAAAATTATCTTATAAATAAATATAAAAATTTAGAAATATACAATCCACATAACAAATTTTACAATAAAAAATTACGAAAAATAACGAATTTCAAAAAATACTTGAAGTTTTCTGTTGTACTTAAACACAATGTAACGAATTCTATAATCTTATAAAATTTAATATCATTACAATTTTTAAGATTCTGAGTTTATAACTAAACGATCATATGAATCATTACAACATCCAACCTAGTTTTAACGTATCTTAGTTAAAATGAAAATTTATGTAAATATTTTCTTTTAATACTATATATTAACTCACTAATTCCATTACTTAATAGTTAAGCTCTAGAATATATCTGTTAAAAATTTGAATACACACACTTCAAAACCACCAAAATAAGTTTGTTATGGTCAAATGTCATCTGTAAATCTAATGAAAAAACCTAAACTTTTGAAAAAAAAATCTTCAAGTGCTAAAATTATATACATGTTTATCATGCATATAATTTTAATACCTTTACCTTAGTTATTGCTTTTGTATCAGCGTTTTTCAAAATTAAATTTAAATACATTTTCATGTTTAAATAATTACTGACTTCAGAAACTTCATTTCTAGTATATGCATATGAATATAAGGAAATTCACTTATTAAGAATACTTAACTCAAGGACTGTTTAAAATGTTTTTTAAGTTGTTCCATTGATGAGAACCTTTGGATACTCAAATGCTGCATTCTTAAGATGCAATCATCAAATACAAAACACTTGAAGATGTTTGAATCATTAAAGAGTTTGAACTGATATCAAATGATACATATTGGTTTTCTTAGACAAAGATGCTCATATTAGTTTTAAAGTATTCAATTTAAAAACAAAGGTTTCAAGTATTTAATTTTCAATTCCAAGTAAAAAAGGGAACAGGATTTTATAATTTCACACAAATCAATTAACAATATTAAATAAGTTTTGAGAAGAATTATTACTTTTCTTTTCTGCAATAATTAATGGCATAAAAATTAAAGTTCAATCTCAAGCAATTTTAAAATGCTCTTCTTATTTCACTCATTCTTTTCTGAATTTATAGTGCAAATATAACTAAATGTTGCAAGTTATACATAAAATAATTAAATTTTTATTGGATTGTCACTAAACGGTCATTTTTATAGTCAAAATTTGTAATTTATCCTGAAACCTATTAAAAATGTGGATTTCAATCCACTATAAACATCAAAGCCTTAGACGGTACTTAAAAGTTGAGATGAAAGAACGAGCATATAACGATTCGGCTGCAAGCTTGGCTTACTTTTTGAATTCGGCAAAATTCTGGAATTAAAATTCCACTTTATATACACTCATTTTCTCATTACAAGATTTCCAAGAAGAAAAACTTACCGCTATTAGTTTCCAAGAAACATTCAAATCATTTGATTGTATTTGTATTTGTATTTTATACACAAAAATTTTTAATTTGTTGGAAACAGACTTCTTAATCGGAATCGTAAATTAAATCGCAAACTTCGCATTTTATTAAAGTTTGATGTACATATAAATGCTTCAACCATAAAATTCGTATAGGGAATGATAAAATGTGATATCAAATAAGTCTATGAACAGATTACGTAAGGACTTTTTGATAATGTATTATGAGTGCCAGTAATAGGAAGATGTTTACTCAGATTGAAATTCATTAGTTTTGAACCCTATTGGATAAGAATTTATCTGTATATAGATTATTTATAGACTGGACAAATATTGATTTAGTTGCTTTTAAAGGATTTAAATTACCCTTTAAAAGCAACTAAATCAATATTTGTCCAGTCTATCTGAAAAATTGCAGTAAAATAAGTTTCATAGAATTACTATGACATACATTTATATTTGTTATGAGCCATAGTTTATATAGCATAGTGCGTTTGATGCAAGTTTTGTAGTTACACACACATTATAATCATGTTTCTATTTATCAATCTAACATTTTAATTTAAATAATTATACTGATATTTATAACAATGTTATAAACCAGTTATTTGATTATATTATAATTAAATGTGTTTTCTGCAGATCATAATTAACTACATCTTTTTATATTCTTAATCTATTGCTCACCCGTGATTCATTCTTAACAGATATTCGTTTTAATTTACTTTCCCAAGAGCTGGCAGACATTCCTAGTAAGCATCCAACTATTATGTTCTGAAATATTAAGTATCTTTTAAAGCAATTTATAGAAATTAATTAATTTATAATAAAATTTAAAATAAATGCTTAAAATTCTACGTTTTGAAACTTATAGTATAATGAGAACTTAAAGTAGAAATTCAGCTAAATCAATTTTCTAAATCAAACAAGTTTACTTAAGCTAGAAACACGAAGGTAAACAAATAGCTAGGAGAAAAAAATTAGATTTTAATTTACTAGGAATTTTAAAAATTGGTATTTTATATGAACAATGGAAAAAATTACATTTGTAACGATATTGAACAGATTTTTAAAACATTTTTCTAAATACATTGAAGATACAAATTATAAATAATGTTGCATAAAATAAAGAGTTCTTATAAAGAGATATGCGAAAATAAGCATTCCCGTAACCTAAGACTAGTATACTAGAAAAATAACAAAAATCTTTTGTGTGTGTAATATTTTATGTTACAAATTTCAATACATTTTTAATTAAAAGGTTTTACGCTTACAATTTTTACTTTAAAAAGTGAACACCTTATGAAAGGTAAAAAATTTTATATTTAAGATAGATTATAACTGAAAGAGATTTACAGGAATACTGAAATATACAAACTAAATTACCTTAAAATATTTTTGTGAAAAAAGTTAATTTCATCCTACAAAGTAGCCAATTAAAATTTAAAAGCTGAAGGCAATATTTACTTAAAGTACACAAAACTATATAAATTTGATTAATTTCTGGAAATACTTACCGAAGAAGAAGCTATGAAATCTGTTCCAGCAAGCAGATAAACATAATCTGATTTTATTAAAATTATTCCAGCCAAAAGTTGTACAATACCTACAGAAATAAAAATAGCTGCTGTCGAAAGCAGTCCACAAGTGGTTGGACATGTACTAGGTGACATTTAAGGACAAATGAAAAAAAAAAGACAATAATTTAATGAAGATGAATTATAGATTTTTCTTTGGAAGAACTAAAAGCCAAAACTTTTCATGGAGTGTTTGAAGAAGTCAGTATTAAAATTAATATAGTTCGTGACTTATATATATGTCAGTTTAATTACAGATATTACTTGAAAAATGTTAAAAATTCAATTTTCATGAATTAAAATTGAGATTTCTTAAGAAAGAGATGCCTCATTCATTTAAGAGCTGAATTACAGCTAGACACAATATATTGCCATTGGATAAGGCATTACTCTCGAAACCAGAAAGAGTCATTATAATATATCTAGGATGTTAGTATTTATTTAAACAAATTAATTAGTCATGCCGTAAAGTACTTCCGAATGTGTAGTGTGGAAGTTTCAATAGAAAAGTGCCAAACCAGTGATTGATATTGTCACATATTATTGTATATTCACACAACTGGATAGTATGTTACATCTAGTTTAACTTGTAAATTTGGACAGTCTTGAAATATAATGAAAAAAAATCAAACAAAGTGGATCTTCAAAAAAGATTAAGTAACATCAATAAAAATTAGGGTAAATGGGGCTTACTTATTTGCAAATCAGAGAATGGCAATATAACTGTTGGTTAGTTAGGCTGTATTAAAAAGATATCCTTGAAGAGTTTGCATTTGAATTGTAAATGAAATTTCAAAATAATTAAAGTTCAAATGTACGTTTTAATTCAGGTTTTTAGAAAAAAAAATTAATATACTTATGAAAAATCCATAAATCATATGAAACTTCTGGCAGGTTTGAGTCATCAAGTTAATTTCAAATAGTCCTAATAGGACATAGACCATATTTATTGGCTATAAATATTTATTTGCAAAGCACAAAGTAATTTTATGGCCTCGTTGTAAAAATAATCATTTCTATAAAAAGCAAAATAATTTTATTAACCACAGAAAAGTTTTAAGTTATGATTGGGAAAATCATTCAGTAGATTTCCATTCATCTTGTTCCATGACTGGATAAGAACACATCATAAACCATCAAAATTGAAAGAGAAGGAGAATTATGTTTTACTAAATTTAGCAATAACTAAAGTAGCCCAATTTATATGATAAAAAAACCAACCTCAAAACAACTTTCAACCTGTTACCCCTTCTAAGAAAAAATAAAATAATGTGGATGATATTTCTATAAAAAAAATTCGTTAAATCTAGCTTTAAAATGAAGAAATAAAGCCAATATTTAATAATAAATTTGTTTTATATCTTTTAATAAATATTTAAATTGGAGTAAAGTATCACATAACACAATACATCATTAAGCAATTCTGTTATTCTTTATGTATCATTTACTCATAAATAAAAATATAGTCAAAGCAAAAAAGTATGTCTCTTTCTTATTCTTCACATAAATGATATCTAAATGTAAAAAGGCCACTCATCAAGAACATTACGATTATCTTAATTAGTCAACGGTGGAAATATGTATTCAGAGATTGGAACTCTGTATATTAAAAATAAATCATACAATAAATTTTTTATATTAATTTCCTGAAAACACTTTTTTTGGGAATGAAACATAATATATATATATATATATATATATATATATATATATATATATATTGTTGAATTATTATTGTTAAGAAATAATCTTAATACTAATTCAATGTATTTAAGTCAAGTAAATATTAAATAACTTTAAAGTTTTACAAACTTTTGATAAAATATTATATTATACATTAAATTTACAACTTAAAATTTTAGACTTTATTATTTCAATATTCATGTTTACCTGCACTTAATTACTTTTTACTTTTTTAAAAAAAAAATATTTATTACAAAAAATTCAAAAATAAAATTTTAGTTTAAAAAAAATTTATTTCCTTACTTATACAGAATGCATTAAAGTCTGTAATAAATAAAATATTGCTGAAACTCAAAGCATAAAATGCTGCAATTTTTGTTTCTTAAATTTGCAGTACTCATTCTTAAATGCCAGAAGTTGATGTATTGAAAAAAAAATTGATAATTTATTCAGGAAGATTTTACTTTCAAAATAGCCATTAAATAAAACTGGCTTTTTATTATGAAGGCAAGCTGAAGCATTTCAAATTGAATACAATTAAGTTTTAACCACAAAAGTATACTTTTAAGAAATGCTTTATTCTGGTTAAAACTAAGGTTAAATTTTAAAAAAATAAGTCAATGATTTAAGTTGATTCTGTTAGGATCAATGATCGTATGGAAGAAAATGAATTTTTAAATCAACAAATGAAGCTATTTGATTATATTTTTATAGCCATATTTTTCTAGGTTGACTGATACAAATTTTGCGTGTTATTATTCTGATACTCATAAGTTTCTTACTTTTTAATCGTATTGATTCTTTAACGTTTAACATGGTTTTAACAATTAACCTGGTTGTTTTACTTACTTTGTGGCTATTCCAAACGTTTTAGTCTCTTATGAAGAAAGCAAAATAATAATTGACCACGTAAATTATTAAAAGTGACTCTCGTTATATATTTCTAGCTGCTTATAAATTTTTATAAAATCCTCTTAAATTAATTTAATGTCTACTTAGTCCTTATTGTTGAAATAATTTATCTTCTTAGAATCATTACCTTGTTGCTATTTCTTAAAATATCTATAATGACTAGCAATTTTTTTCGTGACTTCATTTACAAATTTTGATGTAAAATGAGTTCATTGTAGTTTGAGAAATTATTAAAATTTTCAAACTATTTCGAAGACAAATTGCAAACTACAGCAAAGTTAAAGTAATTTGGAATTGAATTTATTTTTTGTGAATTATTTCTAAGAGCATTATGCACATTTCAGTGCCTCATATTTTAGTAATAAAATAATTGAATTTGTTTTTATAAAAATTAGGCAAATTTAATTAAATTTCGTAGAAAATTGGAAATTACTTATGATTGATATCTTTTGAACTATACTAGTTACCGATAAAAATATAGAAATATATAATATTATGGCAAGAATAGTTTTTTCACTTAAATATTTCAACAATATTCGCTAAAATGCATTAAAAAGTAATATTTTTCTCAAACTAGTCAAATAGTTTCCTGAATTCTGTAAAATTCCTTTGTTACAATACGTCAAAAATGTTTTTATATGATAAAATGAACTCATCGCAACGAATGCATTGAAAATTCATATTACTCAACTAACTTTTTTCATTTTGTATCAAACTTTTAGTGAAACTTCTAGACAGTAAATATTGTCTACACAAATCATGCAAAGCATATGAATATTTATTAGTCTTTAATATTATGATAATGGAGAAGCTTGTTTATTTTAAGAATATTTAAAATGCAAATAAGCTTTTGTCATAAAGCAAACAAGAGAAAGTTTAAAATATTATAATATGGTTAACTTTTATTTAACTTATTGTCATAAAATTGTTGATACAAGCTCATTTTTTAATAGATTACAATCGCGATA
>JAPDSC010025158.1:173989-195640 GCA_026290005.1 Latrodectus geometricus
TATAAAAAAATTATACTTTTACTTTAAACAAAGAAGAAATAAATTAGGTAGCAGATATATTTCATTATTCACCGAACAAAAATGTAAGGAAATATAAGTTTGAATCAATCAATATTGGAAAAATTGGAAAAATTTTTGAAATTTAGGAAGAGTGAAAAAGTGGGGTTAAAACATTAAAATGTTTAATATTCAAACAATTTTGAGATTCGCAATACATTGAATAATTTTTATTGTCCTCATTGATATCGTTTTAATATCTTCGGTAACAATGTCCAGAAATTTATCAATTAAATATGAACATTCATCCTATATTGTATATTTGAAGTTATTAGTTAAAGATGGTATTAAAAATTTTCGATATAATATTGAAATTTCGATAGAAATTTTAAATTATAATAAACCATTTAAAGCTATCATATTGAATTTATGTTATTTTTTCAAATTATTAACAGACTAAATTAGTAAAAGCAAACATAAAATGTCTTAAAATGTGAAAATAAATTGTATTTTAATTAATAGAATATAAGCATTTGCCCCACAAACCAAGTTTATAATATTAGAGAACTATAAAATTAACATTGATTAAAAGTTTAATTAGAAATTTAATGTTACAAGTATAAAATCACAAAAAACTTTAATCAGTTGGCACCTTCCTACTAAGTTTTTCATTTAAGAACATATGATTCAAATTAATGAATAGCATTACCTAAATGATTGAATTTAATAAAACTAACGCAGAAAAAAATATTAAGTAAAAAAAAAACTTAACATAACTGTGATGAAGTAGATAGGTACTGAAATTGAGAAGAAGGAATTTGTTACCCAAACTGTTGAGAATAGGGAGTGTTCTCGGAGAAATTCTTTGATTGAGCAGATTACTGAATAAACTGCTTTGTTCTATATATAATTGAAAAGTAAGAGAATATTGCTGAAAGTCATGAGTTCATACTAAACTAAAGATTAAAATTATTGATGGATAACATAATCCAAATGTGAATATTATTGAAACAACTGACAAAATGCTTACGCGTGAATGTGTTATTGTTTTTGTTATTTGTACTCCTAAATAATTTGGGTTGGTTGTTAATAGTATAAAACGTAACTAATGAATTTATACTGGAAGTGCTTGATATAATTTTTATGGAATACTCTGATTGCTTTGCTTATTGATTAAAAAGTTATGAAGAATGAATATTAAGTTGGTCGTATTATTGAGTACATTAGTTGGAGTTATTGCTGAAAAGGAGAAACTTGTTGGTTTAATTAAGATTGTTGAATAAATTGTTCATTGTAGTCATAATAGAAACATAGCGCGTTTACTTAAAAAAATCACATAACATTATTTACAAAAACTGTTGCTCTGATTGAACATTATTTGGGAGTTTTGTTAGGTGTGGGTATGGCATTGTTATTTAAAAAGAAATTTAAAGTACCTGTATTGGAAAATATAAAAAAAAATTTGAATATATTTGATATAGAAGCAGCTAGTAAAATTTTTGTAGTTATTGGCCTTAGGTAACGTACTGCTAATGTAACTGAGAATTCTACTGATAAAATGCTGAAAATCAGTTTACATTATATCATGAATAGCCATTGGAGAACAATATTTTGGATGTTGGAGGCATTGTTAAAAATGTAGTTTTTAAAGATTTTAATTTTATTACAAAATGTAAAGAAAAAGGAACTAGGAACTAGTTTTATAAAATTGTTTCGATTTCAAGTATTGTAAAGTGAACTACAGTCGATTGAAAGACAGTTGCTTACTTGACAAAAATTGACTACTTTTCAATTCAATTTTTGTCATAGTACTATTAGTTACTATGACAAAAATTGAACTACTTGCTGACTACATTGTTAAAACTCATTTAGTTGTGGTTGAGATTTACTCGTTTAAAATTCAAAAAAATGTATTTAATATTCGGTTATGCTTTATATAATACGCCTTTTCAAAAATCAGTATTTACTATAAAGACTACATTTTTGTACATAAATTTAATGTAATTATTGTGAAAGTATATATCCGTTAAATTCTGCCAATGTACTTTTTCTACTCTTATTTAATATGTAATGAACTAATCACTTAAATACTTGCACATTTCCTTTTATTTTGAGCCAACATTTGATTTTAAAAATATACAAGCATTACGTTTATACTATGTCATCCAGAATGTTCTGTTTGTTTTTATTAGAATAAATTTCCTCTAAGATACGATATTTGCTTAGCAAACATTTCGTTTTGTTTTTTAATCACTGAATATGCAGAGGTGGATAAAATGATATTGTTCTTAACAGTTTTAATTGAAATGTGATCGCTTACTGATATTTACTGATAAAATTTAATTTACGAGACTGTATTTTTTAAGAATCCGAATAAAAGAGAAATGCTACAAAAGAGTGTAGAAATTTTTTGAATTTCTTAATTTTTTGAATTTTTTTAATAAATATACAATTTTTGATAGAACACACTGAAGTTGTTTTGAAAACTGTTAAAAACATAGTTTCAGCCCCTTTGATAAGTAACAATAAGAATAATTAACCTCAATATCTTTGATCAAGGACGATACTGTCCAGGTCTTGTTATAACAAAATAATTTTTCAACGGCATCAGGAATTGCAGATAGTTTTAAAACAGCTCATTAAACTACTTGGAAGCACATTTGAAAATTAGAATTGAAATGGAAATATTGAAATGCATCAATGGACTTACTGAAAAGAATTTGAGTGACATTAATTAACAATAGTAATTTGAGTAATATAATTTATTTTTTACGTCGCATGGTGCTTGCTTACACCGGTTGACTTTTGAGAATAAAATTTTGAATATTTATGAAAAAATATGAAGAAAAAGACATGTTGTGAATCCTAAAATTGTGTCCTTTCTGTTTTAAACTGAAGTTCCACTAGAATAAGAGAATGTCGTGCATATGATGAAACATATAAGGAACTATACATTTTGAGAATTTAAAATATTTAGTTTGAAAATTTAGAGTTGTTTTAAAGAAAAGTTCAATTCTATAAAATCAATTCATTCCAAGAAAAAAGCTCATTATGCTTATCAGTTATCATCCAAGAAACTCATTACTATTTATCATATCCATTCCAAGAAAAACGCCAAGTTTCGCAGGAAGGTAAAAAGTCCTTATAATAATACTAAGCTGCATTCTTCTTTGAGGACTCGTCAGAGGCTTGCACTGCAAGCTCTCAAACCCTTCTACATCAATCACACTTTTCATAACCTAAACCGTCTTGCGACTACTCCTAACACGGTATAGTGGACAGACATTACTAAACTTGTTTACTGGAATTTGAATAAATCTAAAATATTTTTTCCTAATTATTCCAACTAAATTAATTTTTTAACTAAATTAATACTGCAGAGAATTTATTAAATTTGTTTTATATTTTAAAACAGATTTAGTAAAAAATTTAATGACAATTAACTATACAAATTTTCACTTAAAAAAAAATCTTTTATTAAACTAGAAATTAAAAAATAATAAAATGTGATTGAATTTTTTTATTTACTAATTCATTTCCAAAATTTCCATATTAAATATGTAAAAATGTATTTGTGACGGAAAACTCTCTATGAAATTTAGTTCCTAAAGTCCGGTCAAGGAAAGTTCATTTTAAAGGCAAGCCCTTTTTCATAAACAACAATAATTAAGGAAGTCTGATTATTATGATTTTTAAAAATTAAACCTTTTTTTCTTTTTGTTGGTTTGATTATTTCCTAACCATTCCTTCTTTCTAATTTTTGCATTTGATGTCAACGAATACCAGGAAATTTTACTTGCTTGCTGAAATAAATTTTCATTTGATTCTTATATAAAAGATTTTGATAAACTTCAGATTTTCCACTTTTAGTCGTAATATAACTCATTAAATGATTCATATTTCAAATATTTTGCTAATAATCCCGTTTGTTTTGTGTAATTCAAGTTACTTTATTTTTCATTCCCCCCACACTTACTTTTTAATGACTTCCAATAAAAATATTTAAAATAAAATATTAATTTCTTTGTATTTTTAGCTTATGAAAGGAATTTATTGATATGAACTACAAAAATAGATTAAGATCTACATAAAGATTTGTAAACAACACTATTAATACGATTATAAACCAAAATTGTTTCGAATTTAAAAACCTTAAATTCAATTTCAAAGTTGTTCTATTTACATTTGTCTTCGTCTTCTTTTATAGTATGTAATATTTTTATTTAATTTCAGTTGTGTAAATAATAAATAATTTTAACAGACAATTGACTAATTTTTTTGAAATTATAAATAAAGGTAGCAAAGATAATTGCTGTTATGGTTTTGTATATATAAACTATCATTTTAATACATATATGTTATAAATATATTGAGTAC
This sequence comes from Latrodectus geometricus, assembly GCA_026290005.1. Classification (NCBI taxonomy): domain Eukaryota; kingdom Metazoa; phylum Arthropoda; class Arachnida; order Araneae; family Theridiidae; genus Latrodectus; species Latrodectus geometricus. Next base: position 178,364 of record JAPDSC010025158.1, read on the forward strand.
AAGTTTTATTGCCAATTTTTTTTATTCTTGAACTGAAACTATTAATATTTGTTTCATAGTTGAAAAATATTCTCCTTTTTCTCTGTTTAAAACTCCTCCTGTACAAAATCAATGTTCATTTTAATCAAATTATAGGCTTCATATTAATTTTAATTTGCTATTGTATTATCATTTACTGGCAGAAATTAACAATTAAAATGTGTTTATATGTAATAATATTTTAATTGATAAATGTAAAAAATATGATTAGTTTTAACTACGCGACAACAGTTTTTAAAACTTTAGAGTGAATTTAATTTATAAACTTTTATTATAACTGTAACAACTGTAGAAAGTTACTCAAGACATCTAATTAATGGGAATGAGATTGTAATATAATGCAGATATGATTTCAATTGAGGTTCTTGATATAGAAGTAAAGATTGCGAAAGGTATTTAAACAAATTCTATTAGGCAAAGACATTTTATTAATGTTTATGAGTATTCTTTGTAACAATAATCTAAAACAAAAATTTAAAGCTGTGTAGAGATGGGGATTATTATTTGAACGATGAAACTTCAGTAAATTTAGAGAGGGAATTTTCAATGGAACAGTTCATTGTAGACATTTGAGACTTCTTTATTTTATCGGTTTCATTAATTTATCCTGAGTCGTTGCTTAATAAGTCGTAATCCAGGATTCAATGGATTAAAAGCAAATGACCTAAAGAATGATAGAAAAACTAAACTAGATGAGATGGCAAAGAGTCACACAATATTAATATGGCAATCTATTTTACATTCCATTCATAGCAGTGTCCAAAACCGACATAATTTTTGGCAATAAAAAATGTCTAACATAATAAGAATATTACTTTACTTAATATGAATATATAAAAAAACAATACTGGAAAAAAGCATGCTGTAATATTTACATTTTTAATTGTCTTTTATATTTCTGTAACACATTCTGGATTCTATATAAGAATTTTATTTTCATGCATTCTGGTTTTTGCACTCATTAAAATGCAGCTCTATATAGATATAAAAATAGTTGCATTAAATTAAAAAAACGTTAACAATTTAGTTGATCAGCCTTTATTGATAAAATTATCATAATTGTTAATATGTTATTTTTAGGAAATTCAAAGTTTAATAAAAATTTCGAAATTATAATACATATAAAGATTATAATAAGCATCTTTTTTCTACTTTACAGATTATATCCTAATGCATTTCTTCTTACATTAAAATCGTATTTTCAAAATTAAAAATTCATTGAATATGCTTGCTGTTGACTGAAATGGTACCATTTAATATCGTCCAACATTTCAGTCAACAACAATCACGTGTTGTACACTAAGATTATGTCGTACACTTTTCAAAGTATTGTTATTCATGAATGGAAAATCATCACTCGAATGCAAAGCTGCTATTTATAAGTTAAAAGTATAAAATAAGACCTTTGTTTTTATTTACTAGATTTACATAAAATGGAGGGAAACATAATAGCAGTAAGGTTTGAAACACACTTTTTTTGTAGATATTAATAGCAGTGAATTGTTCCAGTTGCAAACAAACTATTTTATAAAGTAAGACAAACAAAATTAATAAATTTAAATTTGTGTAATATTCAAATTTTTAAATAAAAAAGTTACCCTGGTGGTTCAAATAGCACATCGTTCAAGAAGCATTAGCATAAAACTGATTTTAAAAATATATTGGCAAAGAGTGCATGAAAAGTTGAGAACATCAATGGAAATTTCTTAGTTTTATTCTAAAATTATAATGAATACTAAAATAAGTTTGCATAAGTTAAAAAGAAGATTTAAAACATATATTATTGCCCAGATTTTCCAATTTTTTAATTAACAGATAAAAAAATATGTTTTAATATATTTTATTAAATATATTATTTAATTTAAATTAAATTTATATTAGATAATATTTTTATTAAAATTAAAATCAATATATATAACAATTATAAAATAAAAATGCTTGAAATAATGAATTCACTTACTTTGATGATATTTTGCACTAATTGTGATTTACAAATTAAAAAAAAAATCTTAATTAAATTGAACATGTGCTTATTTTTTTACTTTATTTAAATCTCATAATATCTTTGTTAAAATTGATATGAATACAAATATTATTTTCTTGAAAATATGTTTCAAAATAAATTTCTAAAGTTATATACATTAAAGTTTTTCCAATGTATTAAATTATTATCAAAATCTTAATTTCTCCAACGAGTTAAATTTAAATGCCAAACTATCAATTTTATCAGCATAAAAGTGATTCTTAAGTTTCTACTCCCTTTGTAGCTATAACACTTTGATAACTTATTGGGCATCACTTCCATCGAAATCATCTCTTGGTGACATCAATAAATAATTCACAATAGTAAAAATACAAAATTAAAAACGTGAATTTAATTTTACAGTAAATAAACCTAAAACTTGAAAATCCGGATAAAACAATCATGAATGTTAAAAATTACAGCAAAAGAATGTAACTTAAAAATGTGGCAAAAATTTTATACTGCATGAATTTCTAAGATAGCCTGTCATTTTTGTACTGATATGTTTCATGACAGAGTCTATCTTAAAAAAATTATTTTCAGAAAAGTGACAAGGTCTTAACGTTATGCTCTTCAAATTTGTCAACTTTATTTTTACATTTATATAACATGACAAGTAAAGTTTACAACTTTTATATAATTTATTTGTCTGACATTTCTATTAAAAAAGAATACACTGATCCATCGATATAAGCTTCTATTTAATGCAATAGTATTGATAATTTCTGTCTAAACACATCGGATTCATGATTCAAATTTAAATTAGGTCGTAAGATTTGTTTCATGCCTTTATATACTATCGCATCATGATTAACCATATTAATGTTTATTTTCTTAATATCTTAATATTTTAATATGAAATCTTTTACATTAATTTAAAAGCTATTTTATTTTAAATATTTACATTGTTTTAAATTGTTATTTTCATTTTACTTTTTATTTTATATTGTGAAAAAAATTATCAGGATGTAGCTTCAAGCAGGATAAGGATTTCAACAAGGAAGTATTTTTTTTTTTTTAACCATATTGGATTTATTTTTCGTTTGTGCATTACATCTTTTGCAGAAAGAGTTTATGTTAAATATAAAATTTTAAAAACAATGAGAGTTAAAAAACATATTATTATTCAATAGAGATATAATGTAATATGAATGCCATTTAATAAAGATATAAAAAGTAGAGATATAATGCAAATACACAAAAAAATAAAAAAATATCTACTAACATGTATATAGAACTTAGAATTAAGAATAATTTAAGTGGTATTGGTTGTAAAAAGTTTTAAAATGTTTTTAAATATGTTAGGTATACTTTAATCAAAGACTATTTAGTTTTGTATACCTTTTACAAGTTCTTGAAAAGGGTTTCGTCAAAAATCTTTTAAATTGTTTATACTTTCTTAAGTATTTTTTCTGAATGTGGAACCGTTAAAGTCCTCAAATGCATTTTTATATCTTGAATAAGACGAGGAAACATTTGCACACACAATTAGTAATATATTTCCAAAGAAAGATTTCAAACAGAAAACCAAAATATGCAAATTTATATGCACTGTGCAATATTCATCCTTTATATACTAAAATTTGAATATTTGAGAAAGTATTTTCCAATAAAATATTAATAATTATAATCAACAACTTTCCAAGAAATATTATTTGTTGAATTACTCTTTATTTGTCTTTTTAAGTATGTTTATCACATCTCTTACAATATATATATATATATAAAAGCGTTAACTGTTGTAACACCAATCAGAGCATGCATGAATAAAAATCTCTACATTTATGATAAAAATAATGAATACCTTATAAATAAATAAATCATTTTAATTATTATTTCCTTGTTTTTTGACAAAACTAAAAAAAAAATAAATGAATAAATAAATAAATAAATCCTTTGTAAGAACATATCAGAATGAATTAAAGGAATATAAAAATCTAGACATTTTCTACCCATAATTCAATTAATAAATTCCAGCTGAAATAAATTCCTCAGAGCATTGACCATATTTCTTTGTTGTAAGAGATAATAATACATTAGAATAATTTTGGTCTTATGATCATCAAACATTGTTGTGATTTTCAATATATTCAATAATTATCAATTAAAAATATTGATTTAATAATTTAAAGTAACTTTAAATAAGAATGATTATCTATGCTCTTCATTTTGGTTCAAAACAAAAACTGTAAGTTTATCACATGTTTAAACCTCATAACCGTTTGCTGAATTATTAAATTTGCAACTGACAACTTTACTACTGTCGATTTAGGGATATAAACTATTGATTGACTACTGTGCGTTTATATTAGACACAATAATCCGTTACAACCTGAGTCATAATGAATGCTTCGTTCTAAGATTTGAATGGTTTGAACAATTGTAATGTATTATAATTTCATATGTTTATTGGTTTGAGTATTTTAGACATCTGTCTGTGTTTGTGTGTGTTTATTTGTGAAAACTAATTTGAAATATCTAACAGTTAATAATTTATTTACACAGTAATAACTGTTTTCTTTAATCAACACTTTATTTCAAGTTATAATTAAGATTTTTGTCACATAAATAACCTACATTTTTCTTATTACGTGTCATTATATCTTCGTTCCAAAGAAGATATGAAAATTTATTCACAGAGTTACTTGTAATTAAATACAGATAAGTTCAAATTTATTTAAATTTCTAATGTCTTCAAATCAAATAAGGAAATTTGTGAAAAATAAAATGCTGTATGACAGCAATATTAATAATATCGGACAGACAAAAAATATTAAAATTTCAAAGAACAACATAAATGTATTGCCAATCACAAATAAAGCTATTTGTAGCTTTATTAAGTTTTTGATGCACATAACGTGAATTAAAATATTGATAGTTAAAGTATATTGAGTCTTAAACTGAGATTAAATTTTTTTATGTCAAAAAAATGTTCTTTTTTTAATTTTGTATCTTCATTTTTACATATAGTTTTTCAATTTGGTATATTATTAGATTATATTTCTGCACTCCTCAGTAAGCATTACTTTTATCAGCATTACTTAACTGAAGAGTACAGATTTTGCACTTTATTTATATTCAGGTCCTGCCTGAACCTACATTTTAATACACTATACATGCTCATAATTTTTACGCATTTAAAGTCGATATTATTTTACCAAATCAAATTACCTCCATAATTTACTTTCTGTCCTGATTTAACACTTACAAAGAAACATATTATTGACTGGATACAAAAGATTCGTATAGGATATAGCTCTAAATGGTATATCAAGTTAAAATTTGTTGTACCTTATACTTTTTTCCTAGAAGTAATTTCTAAGAATTTAAAAGAAACTTTCGAAGAATGTGTGATATGTTTTTATTACTATTTAGAAACTATAATTTTTTATTAGAAAATACTTTCTCATAAAATAGAAAAAAACTTGATATATAATACTGCAAATTATCTAATATAATAATACAAGAAAGTACCTATAATATGTTATGATTATTACTTTTAATCATGCATTGAATTCATTTCAACTTTAGAAAAATAAAATTAAGTAAAATTAAGTGTTCAAAAGAATTTTCGCAAGGTAAATTCAAGTGTTAAATATCAAGTAATACTTCAATTCTGTTCTAGCGTAAATTCTATTCTTTTCTTCATTTGAGAATTTCACAGTTCTAAAAAATTTATTTATGTTTAAGAAAATCTACTATACAATTTATCGAAGGAAATATTTCAAATATAAAATAAATTTATTTCTCGATATGAATACAATACTATCATGTTATTTATTTAATAGTATATTTACTACTTTTTGCTTAAATTTAATTACGTGAACGTGTATAATATAAAATTAATAAAAGCAATCCATATTTTTAATTTTGTTGAGGATAATTTAATTCAAAGGAACAGAGGTATTTTCCCATTAACATCGCTTCCTAAGAAAGAGCAATGATGAATAAATAAGCGAGAATATTTTAAAATTGACAGTTAATAAATAGTTTTAAAAGTGATGGAAGTACATATTTAATAATTGAAAAATTACGTTCCATTGCAAACAGTTTTGTAAAAAGGAGTTCCAATAAAAAAATATGAAAAATATGTTAAATCTTAATAATTTAATTTTTTCTACAAAAGTAATTTTATTTATTGAAACAAACTCTATAAAAATATTCATTTTTTGTAATGCTCATTTGTAGAGCAAATATATATACAAGTTAAAATTAACATTTAGATAGGATTTATATAAATTTAAATTCAGCCACTGAAATAATTTTCAAAATAACCTAAGAATTATATATATATATATATATACATAACATTTTTGTTAACTTATTTAGCTAATGGTTAAAATTCCTGTGCAAGTTATCGAACAAAATAAATAATTCTCTAATTTATGTTATTTTTCTTATGTCTTATAGGCTCTTATATGTTCTAAAATTTATCTATGAATAATAAAACTAATAGAAATAAAAATTAAACATCTTTACTACAAGCAATATATCTGTGATAATATTTTAATCTCTAAATTCAGAATCAAGCTCTACAGATGAATGAACATAATTTCAAACAAAAAACAAACTTAAAATATAATATTAACCCCAAATGCTCTAAACTATACGCATTAATAAATAAAATTTATACGATGGAAAAGATATCGCCAATCAACAAAAATACAAAATTAAAACAAACGACTTTTCAATTTTAATCTCAATAAATAATAAAAATATTAGCTGATTCAGCATTTAGTATTTAACAAATAGAATTTTATCTAATGTTATCACTTAGACACAATTGCTAAGAAAAGTCTGCAGTATTTTAATTTAATATATTTATATAAAAATGTTTTTTTAACCTGCAATCGCGTATGCTCTGTCTTAGAGGCATGGTCCTTCTTAAAACACAATGTAGGTACAGCCCCCTTTCTTCGATAGCATTCTAAATTTTCAGTAGTTATATTCATTTTAACTGCTTTCTAACTGTTGAAATTCCCATATTGATGAATTTCTCTTTAGTCAATATTTTTGATGCTAGTTCTTTAAAACTCAGCACACATGTTCGTGTATTTACATTTTAGTTAACTTTTTATGAGTTTCACTGTGAAAGAGATTGATATTAGTCGTAAGAAAGAACAGAATGAAATGTGTTTGGTTTGAAGCTATCCTAGAAGTGTAATAAACTGATAAAGAATCTATAAATATCTTAATTTAAGGATAAATGAAATTTCTAGGAAAGATAAATCTATAGCACAGAAAGATAATGACTCTCACACGAAAATTCAAATTCAGGAAAAATTATGATATTTTGATTGAAATTTTCGATATTCGCAGAGATGACACAAAGTGAAGCAAGATTAAGAATAGAAAAAGAAATTCAAGAAAGGATATAGGTAGAATAGAAGAACGCATTAACCACTTCCTCTAATAATTTCATAGAGCAATTAAAGCAGGTTTTAGCATGTGAATCTAGTTTGCCAATGAGAAAAAATTAAATATTTGGTCAAATTAAAGGATGTCATATTTACTCCAGTAAAAAGACAAAAATACCCTTATTATGATGTGCCAAATATATCTGTACTGAACACGAACACGCCACATATATTGAAAGAAATGTGATTAAATTATAAATATTTTTTGAAAATATTTATTTTTAACATTAGCATTATTAGATACTGTTATTTTCTAATGTGACATTTTTTAATTATTTGTTATCCTTCAATTATTTCAATTATAAATTTAATATTTTGTTCATAACATACTAATTTTCCTTTCTGAGAATGAAAATTAAATGAAAATTTCATTTAGAAAAAGAAAACAAAAATACAATGTAATTTTAAAAATATTTAGCATTAAAAAATACGAAAAGCATTTTAGTATCAACCAGTTCATAGGAATATTTGCATTAAACTATAATTATGCCTTTAAAAAGAAAGAAACAATTCCTCTCAGAAAATAGAGTATACGTAAGAGTGTTTGAAAGAGATGATTTAGATGATAATTTTTATAGTGAAATTTTTAAATTCATTTCCCATTTTTTCACAAGCTATGATCACAAAGCATAATATGAACAATGTATATATATATATATATATATATATATATATATATATATATATATATATATATATATATATATATAGGGCCTTTCTTATCGATATAAAAAGAGTGCATCGGTGCAACGTGAGGCAGTTGAGTCGAGTAATCGAAGCGATACGGTCGACGAAGGATTTTAGGAGAACGTCGGATAAAGGAGTATCATAATTGCTACTATTTTGGCATAATGTCACAAAAACGTCAAGTTGATAGTGAGTTCAATTTTTTCACTTTGCATATTTTTTCATGGAATGGAAAAGTAAACCACTGTGCTTGATTTGTAATCAAACAGTTGCTGTTTGTAAGGAGTTTAACAGGAAGAGACACTATGATACGGATCATAAATCAAAATTCAATTGTTACACTGAAAAAATAAGTATAGCACAATGTTTTCTTTAAAATCTAAACTTCCAGGTCAACAGTCAATGTTTACTAAAGTGAGTACTGAGAGTGAAGAACAAGTTTTATTATTCCATTAGAAATCACGAAGAGATCAAAACCTTTCGCTGATGGTGATTTTATTAAAAACTGTATGTTGAAAACTGCCGTTGTTTCATTTCTATTTCGAAAGACAAAAATTCAAAATATTTCGCTGCCAAGAAACACTGTTGCTTTAAGAATTAAGATTTATCTCAAAATTTGTTTCTTCAATTGAAGGTGAAAATTAAGAAATTTACAAACTTTTCTCTGGCTGTTGACGAAATACAGTTGATAAAAATAATACAGTTGAACAGCTCAACTTCTTGTTTTAAGTCTTCTTGTCTCAACTTCTTGTTATACGAGGTATTAACAGTAATTTTCAAATAACTGAAGAACTATTAAAGTTAGTTCCATTGACAGAGACTGCAACAGCAAATGATGTTTATTCTGAAATTGAGCATTTTATAGCAGAATATGCATTCGACTGGAATATACTCAGCAGCATAACTATGGAGGGCTCTCCGGACACGGCTGACAAACATTGGACATTATAACTAAATGAAAACATCAGGGAATTTTATGGGTTTTCACCTTATAATTCATCAAGAATCATTGGCATCTAAAAATAGACCATGTCATGCAATCCATAATTAAAATAGTAAATTTTATAAGAAGCTAAGGACTAAATCACCGACAGTTCAGGCAGTTTTTACAAGATTTGGATGAAAAGTTTTCTGATATCCTTAATTTCATTTCGTTGTCTTAGTCAAGAAGTAGTTTTAGAAAGGTTTTTGCATTACGTAACTCAATTCAAGCTTTCATGTTCGAAAAAGGCTATCCAATTTATTTTGACAATGATTTGTGAGTTGATTGTGATTTTTTGATAGATATGAATAAACACTTGACTAATCTGAATGTAAAGTTACAGGGTGAAAGTCTGAATATCGCACAAATGTATTCATGTATTCATACAAAATTGAGGCTGTGGGAAAATCAGGTAGAAAAATCAAACTTCGTATCATTTCCTTAATTTAAAATCATTTGGCACAGTATACCAAAAAAAAAATTCGGTTGATATTCTCAACTTTTTCAAAATTTCATCACGGTATTCAACAATCATTTTAAAGACTTCCACAAAATAAATGAAATTGAATTCTCAATTTTCAACAATCCATTCAATTTTGAAGCTTCACAGGGAGCCAGTTCATTTGCAAATGGAGTTGATAGATCTTCAATCGAACAGTATTTTGAAAAAAAAGTAAAAAAGATAAAGCTCTTACATTTTATACTCAGTATTTAAAGAGTTTTGATAAATACCCGGAATTAAAAAAAAATATGCAGACTCATTCTGTGCATATTTGGTAGCATCTATTTATGTCAGCAAATGTTTTCCGTCATAAACATAAATAAGAACAAATATCGCACAAGAATTACTAATGAACATTTCCAATCAATTCTTAAAATAACTACAACGAATATGACACCTGGCATCAATGAGCTTGTCAGAAAAAGTTAAGTCAGCTATCTGCTTCCTCCAGCTCAAAATAATTACCCCTTTTATAAATTTGATATAATTTTTAACAACCGTATATTATATACTTTATAATTAAATAAATAAAATATTATAATAATTCAGTAAATTTGTTTTTATTTTAATCTGGCCTGCCTACACATTCTAAATTTAATTGCAGAAGGCCACATGACCTTCTGCAAAATAGAGCTTGACATCTTTGTCCTAGATTAATTTATTATATTTCAAATCTCTTTTTCCATTTTAAGAAACTTGTAAGATATTAGCAGTTATTTTACCATGCATTTTGATATAATAATTTTTTTTTATAATTCATTAAAAACCAAGAAAAAGAGGAAGGATTTAATTATATTAATTAAATCTTTCTTTTTTTCTGAAGAAAGTTTAAAAAAATTGATACTCTAACTAAAACATTTTTTGTTATATAAAAAGAAAATGAGTTATAAATTATTTTTATGTTATAATACAAGATTTTTTTAAAAATATATTAAAGGGAATGAGAAATTATAGAACGTGGTTGTTGGGAAAATATAATCATTTATCAAATATTTTATTAAAAGTTTCTACAATTTGTTTAAAACTAAAACTATTAAATGTCAAAACCTTGGATAGCATTTATCACATACCTAAATAAAGAATTATATCAGCAGTAAAAAGAAACATTAAAAAGGAGAAAATGCAGCTTTAAGTTATAGGCTTTTATTATGATATAATCCCGTGGATGAAAATATTTTACTCGATTGTATATTTGCTTAGGTGCTATTGTTGTTTTATTAAATTCCTTTCATGTAATAAATGTATTTGAAGAATGAATATTAGCTAATATAAACTCATCTAATACTGATTCAAATAAAATATTTTTATTTTTACTTTAATGTATATTCTTTCTTGTAAAGTAACATATTTTTGTTTTCTACTGACACAGAAGTGAAATTGCATTTCGTTATGCGTTAATCTAAAATGAATAGAGAACCTTTCATTCTTTTTTGACATGGATAGGGGATTCCATATATGAGTGAGATATTTTGACACTTTTAAGAATCCTACTTTTGACAAATGTCTCATATTTTTTCATTTATTATCTTCTGTTTTGAATAGAAAATTGCATTGTTTCGTCAGGTTAAAAAGTCATTCAAACATACTTTAGATATTTTGAAATATTTCTCTAAGAATTTTGAATAATTATAATTTACTGAAGGAAAAACATTGCAACTAATTCATAAATTTGAAATACCTTTAATTGGGAATATATTTACCAACGGTAATATTTTTTAAAGAAAAGTTGCTGAGAAAGTTAAACTGTAATTATTCATTTTCTTGTAATAAGTATTTTGCCCATTCATCTTATCATAAAAGTAGTCAGAAGCACTTAAAGAATTGACAAAATTTTGATAATAACAGATAAGTATTATATCAAAAAATATATATTTCTATTTATTTAATGGATTTTTTATGCACATTTGGAAACAAAATTATATTCATTATATTTATACTCCAAAGTATTTCAAAATATTTATTTTTTATATCAAAATATTATTAAAAAATTTCCACTATAAGTACATATTGACAGTTTTTGCAAATTATGTTACTCTTGATTTAACATTTATATCTGGAGCAGATTTTTGTTGTATTATCATGTTAAGAAAATAAACATTAATATTGATTCTGTATTGTTTATCCGTGCTTATCAACTTATTTAATAAAAATTTAATGATTTTACTCATTTTATATTTTTAGAGAAATGGGTAGAATATTTTATTTCTTATTAACTTAATATAGTTGAATTTTATTTTATTGTTCATGGAATATATTCTATATATTAAAAGTATTAAAAACTTCATCTTCATTAAGCTCTACTTAAGATAATACAATGATTAACACTGCAAAACATGCTAGATTTGATGAGGAATTCAAAATCATACAGAAATGTAACGAAACCACATTTTTAATGAAAGAAACAGAAACATATAAGCTCATGTATTTATATACTTGGTGGTTATAATTAAACTTCGTCTATAAAGTTTCTCCTATATCACAAACTGGAATCAGAATGCAACGAAACTTGTTATATGGGTTGTAATACCAGATAAACTCAAGGCATTTTCAAATATTAATTCCAAATTGTCCACCAGGGAGCAACCTTTGGGAAAAATATAAAATTTAATGAAATACTAAAATAGATTACAGAAACAATATTAACATTTTTTGATTAGTTTCTGACCACTTTTTCATCAAACCACATTAACTAAAGGTAAGGCAGAAACAAAAACAGTTCTGTTTGCAGAAATAAAAACAGAGGAGTTGTTAATCATGTCCAGGATGATGTAGGGAAAAGTACTCCACATGACCACCCTCATTCATCTGTAACGCTGCAAGTCGATGGACAGTGTGTTCATCAGTATTTCACAACTGTTAAGTTGCGAGGCTTCGCACATGGAACATTATGTAGTTCTTTGAACCATCCAGCGTCTCATCACCTCCAAAATACATAAATATTTTTAAATAATCCCACATAACTAGGAATCACATGGAACTAGAACATGGTGATGGATTAGGAAAGGAGATAATAATAGTTTCGCCTGTGAAGTGATGTAGCAATAGTGTCTTCATGTATCCATCGATATGTGGGAGCGCTTTATTTTGCATGAAAATAGTCAGTAAAGACATGTCTTTGCAGTATTTGCAGCACAAAAACATCTGCAGCGTGTAATGGTACCGACGATACGCAATGAAACATGTGACAGACATACGTTCCTTGATTTTCTGAAATAAAAATGACCTAAGAATAAATGAATTGACGTGAGGCAGTGATGTTTGGAGACTGTAGAAGAATTTCTGTGTGGATCCTCAGATTTTGCTTATCTGAAATGAAGCAATTCTGCATAGTGACTGCCCCTCCCTGAGATAGAAATAATCCTTTTGTTGTTCCAAAGAATATTTAAGGGATATGACAATCAATAGTCATTCCGTTGAGAAAACTGAATGAGAGATGTTGTTGTTTGTACCTATCAAGCAGATTCCATACAATATTTGCGATACCCATACCTCGAATGTAGCATAGAAAGTAGTGCATTGTTTTCTAAGTAATTTTTGGACGTTGTTGCAAGAATAGTCTTTCTGTTGAGAAAATGCATGCGTGACATTGCCCCCAACTCTGATGTTTGTGACTGTACTTCAACAGCTGTCTTAACGGCAATCATATATATATCAACATTAATAGTGATTGAATTATAATTAAGAAATATTATGAAAATTTGAGTATTTCGTAATAAAGAAACTTCGCAATAAATACTTTGACTTAGTAAGGAATGTTGCTAATGCTGCTAAAGTTATCCTGTCAACCAAATAAAAAGTAGGTAAGAATACGGATCTAAGTACTATCAATCGTAATCAAATCATTGAAAACCAGATATTGTTATTCATACAATATATATTGGGTCATACATATATTGCACATACTTTCATTATGAATAAAATAAACATTTCATTTTTCTTTTCTATAATAAAGTTTATTCAAACAATTATATCCTTGAAACTTTTGATTACCAAATAATATTGTTTCGTAAACAAATGTGTCCCTATATTTAGATGTAATTAAATATTCCATGATTATGAAATAAAACCAAATCTACAAATATTCATTTAAGAAACAAGTTTACTTGAAGTAAAATAAACTGCATGTTTTTTTATTTTCTTAATATTAAGTTAAAAACAATATATAATTTTATGAATTTTCCAAAACTGGTTTTTGTTAATTTATCACCATATTTGACATTTTATATTTCTTTTTTGCTGTTTCAGATTTTTTTGTGAAATTCAAATAAATATTAGTTTTAATTGAATGAATGAATTGTATTAGTATATTTAAGGGTTAGCAATTTTCCATTTTTCCTGTACATAAATTTTTCTTCCTCATTTTCAGGTTTCAAAGAAAGGCATACTCTGTTTTGCGAAAAGTATTTACAATAGAAACTATTTAAGCTATGGTCTCATATCATTTTTTTATCCTTATAAAATATATTTGATATTTTTTCAATTGAATGTGAAATAATTCAAAAGTATAAATTTGGAATTTCACCTGATATTTACACAGATTTACTGATTAATGGTATTACTACGAAATCTTTTTAATTTTACTAATTTATAATATTCGTTTAATTTTAGTCTGACTTCATAGAACAAATTGAGATCATGAAACATCTATTTATGCGGGTGTGCAAAATTCTTACTTTTAATTAATTATTCCTTCTGAAGTGATTAAAAGGATCATGAATATTCATAAAGTTTCCTCGTTAATAAGACATATTTGAAGAAAAAATATTTAATCAAGTACAACAATGTGACAGCTTTATTTTAATATATTAATTTGTAATTAGATTTTTGTAACATAAAAGCCAATACTTTATTGCAGGAATTAATCAAGTCGTATTACTAGATGCGAAGTAAAATTTTATGTAAATGAAAAATTAAGTTTAGAAGTTAAAGTTTTTTTTTTTAAATAATCGCGATAGTATTCTTAAATAATATTATAATCAAGCATTTTTCTAAGTAAATTTTAAAGTTATTCAAACATAGTTAATTAAACTATATATTTTTTAAATTCTAAAAATCTAAATAATTAAATAAGCATTAGGAAAATGAAAAATATTACATAAATAAATCATATTATGGACAAAAGAACGAATTGTAGCATTTTTTTAAAATTTAATTTAAGCATCAAATTTATGCATTTTTTATTAAATTATAAAATTTATGCAAATAAAAAATATTACAGAAATAAAGCATATTACATACAAAAAAGGAATTTCAGCATATTTTTTTAAATTTAATTTAAGTATTAAATTTATGCATTTTTTAAATTATAAAATGTTTGCAAATAAAAATTTAAACTGTGCATTTGTTATTGCACTTCTCAGCGTTTTTTTTATAAAGTTTAAAAGAACATGATCTCGTGAGTGCACTTGACCCAAATTCCAATTAACAGAAACATAGTGATCAAAGCAAAATTCATTACTTTTGAAGGGAAACTAATAATTTATTTAAGGAGAAACTAAAATAGAAGAATAAAACTGCTACAATCACTATGATTTTCTCCATTTTTCCCAATTTTTACCACACTCATTCCAAATGTTTCCATTCCAATGCACTCTTATTCAATCCGGTATGAATAAGTGTTGTAGTAAATATATTTTTTCAGACTGATTTTATATTTACGGGCGGAAGAATAACAATGAAGAATATTGATAAAAATATAACAAATAAACTAGAGATTAATATGTGGTGAAATATTTTTATCATTAAATAACATGATTAGAATTCGTATATTGTCATATCAAAAGAATATTTAAGGAATATTAGTGAGGAAACTAAAATCTCTTTATATTAAGTGTGAAAGCTAATGTTATTTCCTTATATATTTAACTGTTTATTCAGAAAAAAAATTCTGACAGTTTTTAATTAATACTTTTCAAAATGTCTTTCAATATGTGTCATTTAAACTCTAATAAAATATATTATCAAAATAATGAAATTTTCGAAAAATATCTTTTAAAATGTTCAAATGCTTTTGATATTTTTCTTGTTTTAGATAGAAACAGTTAATATAAAATATGCATTTTTGAAAAAATAAGATCTGTGAAATATGCTTTTAATTATAAATATTTCTTAATAATTTTTAACATTTGTAGTAACATGCAACGATATAGTTAATCTAGATCATAAAATATTAAATTAATGGAGTTGCATTAAACTTAAGGTCTAAAATATTTAGAATATAAATTCTAAAATTAAATTTAAAATATATTAAAATTTAAAATGTAGAAAAATCATTCTTATTAAGATCATTTCAGAAAATTATTTAGATTCAAATAAAATTGTAAAAGTTCATTTAGGAAAAGTGCATGTCCAATAAATTAAGTATTAAAAATGCTAATATCAGAAATTCACTATCTGCTATAGATGAATACCATTTGTTATTAAATAACATCTTATTACCATCACATTTAAGCAACATTGTTAAAAAATTATATGAAATTTCAATTACGATTAACACTTTGGAAAATTGATATTAAAGTTTAAAGGAAATAAAAATAATCGGATACATTTTTAATCAAAATATATGCACATTTAAATTAAATTGCATTAATAATAAATACCTCCTTAAAGTAAATTTATTGAATAAAATAATGGAACTTATGGTTCTAAATTCCATACCATTGAAATTAACACGCTTTTTATACTTATATATCAAATAAATTCTTTAAATATTTCATAATAAATATTGCTTTTAAGAAAATTTCGATGAGCATATACTGTATCCAACTTTAGTCAAAATTTTAAAACAATTACAATATGAAATTACAAAAATTATATGTTATATAAATTGCATTGAAGATTGAATTAACGAAGAATATTTATTGAAAAATATATCATTGAAATCACTTCCGTACATCATAGTATTACTATTTGTATGTATTATTTAATATGTGAATCATAATTTAAATTATTTAATTTTATAAAAATAGAAATTCAATTTTTATAAAATTTGCAATAATTTTAAGAAAGAAATTTTTTACACGTTAAACTGTTAATTATTCATTTGTTTAAAAAAGTATTTTTGAATTTAAGTTAATAATTTATCGGAAGATAAATAGTTTACTTTACTCATCCCAAAATTTTAATATCAGTAATAAATACTATTCAATATGACAATTTTATTATAAACCGTTAAAAATTATTGTTTTCCTGTAAACTTTTGCAAATTATAATCTTTCATGGCACTTTGATTCTCCATAACACTTAAATCTAATGTGTCTTCACTTAATCGCTTCTTTTACTTTGCCAGGTTATTTAGCGACGACTTGATGTAACGCTAATCTATAAGTGACATGCTTCCAGTTCTCTAAGATAAGAGGCTAGATTAATTAGTCTATCTAATTAAAGTAAAGATAACTATAATTTGTAAGGATCAATAATCATGTTGGCTAATATCCTTTCGTAATTCAGAATGAGATAATTACTCTTCATCGAACAAACCAATTACTGATGAAATGTGTTGAGACTGGAATAATTCGATGAGGTGTTTATAATTTAATAAGATAGTTTCTTAAAATTTTTAAGCAGAGATCAAAGCTTGAAATAGTGTACAGTTAAATTCTTAAAGAAATATATATATATATATATA